>PVIW01014401.1:0-13570 GCA_004026585.1 Noctilio leporinus | reverse complement strand
TTTGTGACAGCATGGAAACTAGAGATTATTACCCTAAGTGAAATAAGGCAGCAAAACACAAATACTATATTATGTCACCTATAAGAAGAACCTAATCAACAAAACAAACAAATCAGCAACATAGAATGAGAAGCATGAAAACAACAGACTGAAAGTGACCAGAGAGGAGGTAGGGAGAGGATAAGGAGGGAAGATGGGCAAAAATTCTAGTCAAGGAATAAGTATAAATGGCCCATGGACATAGACAAGAGGGTGAGGATTGACTGTGGGAATGGAGGGGGTGGGCAAGGCAAGGGAGAGCAATGGAACAACTGTCAAGGAACAATTTTAAAAAGCAAAAACAAATAAATACAAGATAGACCTTCAAATAGGCAATATAGGGAGCATTTCCCAACATAATGAAGTCCATATTCAAGAAACGTAATGCCAACTTTATACTCAATGAGCAAAAACCAAAAGCATTTCCCTTAAGATCAGGAACAAGAAAAGTATGTTCACTTTCACCACTCTTATTCAACATAGTACTGGAAGCTCTAGCCACAGCAATCAGACAAGAAAAAAGAAATAAAAGGCATTCAAATAGGAAAGGAGGAAGTAAAACTGTTATTATTTGCAGATGACATGATAGCATACTGAGAAAACCCTATAGTCTGCACACACACACACACACACACACACACAACAAAAACAAAAACAAAAAACTACACACCTACTCAACCTAATAAGTAAATTTGGAAAAAATATGGGGATACAAAGTCAATATTCAGAAATTGATGGCATTTTTGAACACCAACAATGAAATATCAGAAAAAGAAACTAGGGAAAAAATCCATTTACTATAGCAACAAGAAAAATAAAGTACCTAAAAATAAACTTAACCATGGAAGTAAAAGAAACTCTAGAAACTATAGAACACTGAAAAAGGAAACCGGCAAAATGGACCCAATGACTAGGTAATGGAGGACCTTTATGTTTCTATGCAGGTAGAGAAGTGAGCCTCTTGTCTCACTCAGGAGAAAGAAGGAAAGGTAATTGTAGTTCTGTAAATGTAAAGTAAGCAGAGGAGATGAGAAAGTTTTGGAACTAAAGCATGTGTAGGTTAAATTGTTACTAGACAGGGAGAAAATAATATAAGGAATGGATTGTTGGACTTTTAAGAGAGGGGAGGAAGATGGTGGCAGAGTAGCTAGCAGCCCTGTCTACTTGTTCTCATTGTGGAATGATGTGATGTGAAAGCACAGAACAAAGGGTGAGTGAGAGTGGCTTTGCATTGGTGTGAACCAGATCTGGAACACTGGAACTGTGTGGGACCAGGTAAAACCCACAGCCTGGGCTTTCTAAGGAGAGTTGCCAGGGCTACTCAGCCCAGTGCATCTGGCTTATGTAGGGGCATCTTATGATTGGCTCATTAACTGGAAACTACCTGGACAAAAAGAGAAGCCAGGATGGTATGGGCCCTGGAAACTGCACTCCCACAATAGGGGTACTTCCCAACAACATCCAGGAAAAGTTCATTGAGAAAGTTTGAATGAAATTGTTGGAGGCTCAAGAAGACAGAGGCCAATCCTGACTGGAAAGATTGCATGACTTTTGGAAAGGGGGAGTGAAGGGAGAAAAATGCCACAAGGGACACATGCCTAAGCTTGACTGCAGATTACAGAGTGACTAGATCAATAAAGAGACAGACATAGGCAGTAGAACACTGCTAATTATAAACAGGCTGCCAAGGCCCAGACTAGGGCATGATCTGACATCTAACATCACCAGGGGTGGAACTAGAAAAAGAAGTGGTAAAAACCAGATACTACAGAGACAAATTCCACCAGGAACTTCATGAGTTATTAGTATCCTACATATCCTACTAACATTCATTTCTTGTTCTCCCAGTTTTTGCACTTTAAATAACTGTTTTTTACATTATAGTTTATTTCAAATCTCACTCATTTTTTGCTCCTCCCTTCTCTCCATTTTACCATCTGATTTCTTATTTTTGTTTTAAGTTCTATCTTCTCTATTGCTATGACTCATTTCCTATCCACACTCCCACTGTTTCTCTACAGCTGCTCAAAACCATTTTTCTTGTCATTAGTTATCACAAATTCTATTTCCAGTTCATAAAATACACTTGTCTCATCACCTTGATCAACCTGTACTCATTGAGTGTGGATAGGGTGGTAGTTGTGGCATTTTTGCAATCTTATTCATAGATCTTCACTATTCTGGTATTTCATATCTCAAATCTTACACCCCCTTCTCCTACTCCATGTGTAACTTCCTCCTGCACTTTCCTTCTTTCATTTTAAATTTGAACCCTTCCCTGTCTTACCCTGGTTCTTATTCCTCACTCTTAGTATTCCTTCTCTCTCTATCATCTCAAAATCACTCCCCTTTCCTCCAGACATCCCTTATACTTCTCTTTTTTTCTTTTTACCTCTCACCCCCAAACCACCTATATTAATCTTAGCACATAGGTTGGTAGTAGTGCCATGGTAAAACTTTTCCCCTAACTTGGTTACTATTATTTTTTTTATTCATTTTCCTTATTTTGTGTGTGTTCTGTCAATATAATACTTCCATTTAAACGTACATTTCCCACCTCTTACTTCATTATGCTTTCTTCCCTCCCTTTTTTACATAAGATGTAAAATATACTTGGGTTTCTCTTCTTGCTATGACCTTCTTGTTACTACCATTGCTTCTCCCTCTCACCTCTTAAAAATCATTTATCTTGCAGTTAGTCAACTCATTTGTCTTCCTTTCTTATAATAGACCTAATATAGTTACATCCTTATCAATACTGTCTCATTTGTAGTTGAAAGCATGATTATGGGTAGGGTTTTTTATCTTTGAGGGTTATGGGTATTTTGCCTGGATTGGTCATTCTGTTTTAGGAGCAGGTTAAACAACAGTATACAAGACGAGACAGCTGGAGTTATTCAAATCAAAATACAACCAGACAGCTCAAATAAATGGCATAAAGTCCATCACAGGAAAATCTAGTCCAGAAATCTAGGATACTGCAGCACTGAATACCAGAGGTCTCCTACCACAGAAGTTTATGCCACAAAGGTGGAAAATCAAAGCAGATAAATCTGAAAAGTAGAAACAAACAAGAAGATCCACCTAGAATGGAGAGACAAGAAACAATGCCCCCATCAAAATAAAAGGAAGAATCCCCACAAAGACTCCTAAATAAAATAGAGGCAAGAAAACTATCAGACATGAAATCCAAAATAATGGTTATAAGGAAGCTCAATGACCTTAGCCAGCTCAAAGAAAATGACAAAGAACTCTAGGGAAACTCAGAAAACTCCAGGAAAACTACAAGGAACTTACCAAGAACTACACCAGCATTAAAAAGGACATAGAAACTATCAATAAGAGCCAGGAAGATATGAATTAATACAAGTTCCAAATTGAAGAACACAGTAGAATGAATCAAAAGCAGGCTAGATGAAGCAGATGATCAGATAAGTGAGCTGGACGTTAATGTAGGAAAAAAAAAAAAAAAAAAGTCCAGGCAGTGCAACAAAATGAAAAAGAGATTGAAAAAGAATGAAGAAGATTTAAGAGAGCTGTAGGACAACATGAAACATGATAATATCCATATCACAGAGACACCAGAAGAAGAAGAAGAGCAAGGGATAGAAGAGCTGTTTGAAAAAGTAATGACAGAAAACTTTCTGAACCAGGTAAGAGAAAAAGCTATGCAAGTCAGGGAAGCACAGAAGGTCCCAATGAAGATGAATCCAAAGAACCCCATGACAAGATACATCATAATTAAAATGGCAACATTCAGAGACAAACAAAGAATCCTAAAGGCAGCAAGATAGAAACAGCTAATAACATATAAGGGAGTTGCAATGCAGATATCAGATGATTGCTTAACAGAAACACTACAAGACAGAAGGGAATGGCAAAAAATATTCCAAGAAATGAAAAGCAAAGGACTACAACCAAGAGTATTCAGCAAGGCTCTAAATCAAAATGGAAGGTAAAATAGGAGTTTCCCAGACAAAATAAAGCTAAAAGAATACGTCTCCACCAAACCAACATTGCAAGGGATGCTAAAGGGAATGCTATAAGAAGATGAATAAAGAGAGAGAGCCCTGGCTGGTGGCACAGTGGATAGGGTGCCAACCTGTGAACCCAGGGGTTGCTGGTTCGATTCCCAGTCAAGGCACATAACCAGGAGGCAAGTCAGGTCTCCAGGCAGGCCCATAGCTGGAGGCAGGCAAAAGGCAACTATACATTGATGTTTCTCTCCCTCTCTGCCTCCCTCCCTTCCTCTCTCTCAAAAAATAATAAATAAGTCTTTAAAAAATGAGAGACAAAGAATGACATTTCATAATAGGGGAAGAAGTCAACAAAAAAATATAATCTGAGAGATTCAAGATGACAAGGAGAAAGTGGAGCTACACCACCCTCCCATGACCAATCTGGAATTACAATTTAATTAGTGAAAAATAATCTGGAATAATCAACAGAACACTACCTGAAGAGAAGCCTTATAACCATGGAAAGAAAAAGCTTCTTCATCAGAACATGACTGGTAGGAAATGTGGACATGAGAGTGAGCTGGCTTGGCTCTGACAGGAGGCACCTAAGGGACGGAGAAATATCTCAGCAGCTAGGGCTTCTACCTGAGAAAGGTGGAGTCTAAACACCCAGCTGGGCTTCCCAACCTATAGCCAAAAAGTTGAGAGTAAAACAGCATTAAGCTGTGAAAAGAGAAATGTTATGGAGTTTTGCTAGCTTGAGATAGCTAGAGACACAGAGAATTCTTAAAGGGACCATGCACAAAAATACATTGGTACCCACTTACCCTGGGCTCCAAAAGAGGGAGGGCAGAGTGGACTTGAGATGCTTAAGGAGAGTTTGGGGGGGGGGTTTGAGCAGAGAAATGGGGAGCATCTGACAAGGTCCCAGTGCTGACTCATCTGCCATACCACAGGCAGACCCTCTCTTCTCCAAGTGTTGACAGCATGAGGGGAAGTGATAGCCACACCTATAGGAATTAATCTATCTTGACCAGCAGTACCTAAGCCTGATTATTACAGATTGATTGGCCTAACAACTGAAGGAGACAGATAAATATAGTGGATCACTGGTAGTCTCCAAAAGGCTGACTAAGCCCTGACTGGAACACAATCTGAAATCACCAGGGGTGGACCCAAGAAGTAAAGAAAGTGCACTTCCAAAACAATATGCAAGATATGGTGGGTGGAGTGACCCTCAGTCAGCTAGCAGGAGAAAAGACACAGTAAAGAGCAACACAACAACCAAATCCAAAGTAAAATCACAGAGCCAAAATAAATGGCATGAAGGGCATCTCAAGAGCATCAAGTTCAGGAGATCAGGGAGACTGCAGCAATCCCACAAGTCACCTACCACAGAAGGTCACATAACAAAGAAAGGATGTCAAAACAGACCAATCTAAGAAGCAGAAACAAACAAGAAGAGTTACCTAAAATGGGGAGTCAAGGAAACAATCCCCCCATTGAAAGGAAAGGAAGAATCTCCACAGACTCCTAAATGAAATAGAGGCAAGAAAACAATCAAACATGGAATTCAAAATAATGACAACAGAGAAGCTCAATGAGCTTAGCGAGCTCAAAGAAAACTACAAAAACTCCAGGGAAACTCAGAAACCTCCAGGAAAACTCCAAGAAACTTACTGAGAACTACACCAGTATTTTTTAAAAAACATAGAAACTATAAGAGCCAGGAGGAAATGAAGAATATAGTTCCTTAATTGAAGAACCCAGTAGAGGAACCAAAAGGAGGCTAGAGAAAGCAGAGGATCAAATCAGCAAGCTGGAGGACAACAGACAAAAAAATTCCCAGATAGTGCAACAAATGAAAAACAGACCAAAAAAGAATAAAGAAGTTTTAAGAGATCTGCAGGACAACATGAAACATAATAATATCCATATTGTAGGGATACCAGAAGGAGCAGAGGAGCAAGGGATAGAAAAGCTGTTTGAAAAAGTAATGACAGAAAACTTCCCTAACTTGAGACAAAAATTCACACAAGTGCAGGAAGAAGAGAGGATCCCAATGAAGATGAACCCAAACAGGCCCACTCCAAGGCACATCCTAATTAATATGCCAAATTTCAAAGACAAAGAAAGACTACTAAAAGTAGCAAGAGAGGAACAGCTAATAAAATGCAAGGGAGTTCTGATAAGGTTATTAGCTGATTTCTGAACAGAAACACTACAAGCCAGAAGGGAAAGGCAAAAAATATTCTAAGCAATGAAGAACAAAGGCCTACAACCAAGACTACTCTACCCAGCAAGACTCTCATTCAAAATGAAAGATGAAATAAGGAGTTTCCCAGACAAAAGAAGACTAAAAGACTACATCCCCACCAATACGGCATTGCACCAGATGCTAAAGGGTCTCCTTTAAGAAGATGAAAAAACAGAGAGAGGCAGACAGGAATACAGGTACAAAGGGGAAAAATTATAATGAATAAGGACCTATCATTAATAACCTTAAATTTAAATGGATTAAATGCACCAATCAAAAGACATAGGGTAGCTGAATGGATAAGAAAACATGACATACATAAATGCTGTCTTCAAGCGACCAACCTCAGAACTAAAGAAAAACATAGATGGAAAGGGAAGGGATGGGGGAAAAAAAATCAAATGGACATTTAAAAAGTCTGGGGTAGCAATATTTGCTTCAGACAAAATAGATTTTACAATGAAGGCCATAAAAAGAGACAAAGAAGGACATTTCATAATGTTAAGGGAACAACCCATCAAAAAGATATAACCCTTGAAAATATATGCACCAAATGTAGGAGCACCCAAATAGATAAAGAAAATCTTAGAGGACTTCAAGGATATCAACAGCAACACACTCATAGGAGGGAATTACCAACAATGGAGACATTCCAAACAAAGAAACACCAAGGATATTGTGATATTGAACAACATTCTAGATCAAATGGAATTAATTGACATATACAGAATTTTTCACCCCAAGGAAGCAAAAGACACAATCTTTTCAAATGCACATGGAACATTCTTACAGATAGACTGCATGGTAGGACACAAAACAAACCTCTACAAATTCAAGAGAATTGAAATCATACCAAGCATCTTCTCACATCACAATGACTTGAATTTAGAAAACAACCTCAAGGAAAAAAAACAAAAAACACTCAAATTTATAGAGGTTCAATAACATACTCTTAAATAATAAATGGGTTAATAATGTGATCAAAGAAGAAATGAAAAACTTTTCTGGAAAAAAATGAAAATGAACACACAACAGCCCAAAACCTATGGAACACAGCAAAGACAGTCAGTCCTGAGAGGGAATTTCATAGTAATAAAGGCCTATCTAAAAAGGATGGAAGAATCTCAAATAAACAACCTAACCATAAAGCTACAAGAACTAGAAAAACAAAAACAAACAAAGCCCAAAATAAGTAGAAGGAAGGAAATACTCGAGATCAGAGCAAAATTAAATGACACAGAGACTAAAAAAATGATTCAAATGATCAATAAATTCAGGAGCTGTTTTTTTAAAAGATAAACAAAATTGACAAGCCTTTAACCATATTCATCAAGAAAAACAAAAAAGAGAGAGGACCCAAATAAATAACATCAGAAATTAAAGAGGAGAAATCACAACAGCTCCCACAGAAATAAAAAGGGCTCTAAGAAATTACTATGAACAACTATATGACAAGAAATTTGACAACCTGAAGGTTATAGACAAATTTCTGGAAATGTATAATCTTTCAAAACTGAATCAAGAGGCAGCAGGAAAAGAAAAGAAGCAGAAAGCCTGAGTAGACCAATAACAACTAGTGAAAGTGAAGCAGTAACAAAAATACTCAAATGCCCCAGACAGGATGGCTACACAGGTAAATTTTACCAAACATTTAGGGAAGAAATAACTTCTGTCCTTCTCAACCTAGTTCAGAAAATTTAAGAAGAGAGAAGCCCCCCAAACTCTTTCTATGAGACCAATATTATTCTAATCCCAAAACCAGACCAACACACAACAAAGAAAGAAAACTATAGGCCAGTATTGCTGATGAACATAGATGCTAAAATCCTCAACAAAATATTGGCGAACCAGATCAGGCAATATATAAAAAAAGATCATACACCACGGTCAAGTTAGGTTTATTGCAGGGATGCAAGAATGGTATAATATTTGCAAATCGATAAACATAATACACCTCATAAACAAAAACCATGATCATATCAATAGATGCTGAAAAAGATTTGATAAAGTACAGCACCCATTTATGATAAAAATGCTCAGCAAAGTGGAAATGGAGGGAGCATACCTCAACATAATAAAAAGCCTTATATAAGAAACTTGCAGCCAACATCATACTCAATGGGCAAAAACTGAAAGCCTTCCACCTTAGATTAGGAATAAGACAAGGGTGTCCAGTCTCTTCACTTCTATTCAACATAGTTTTGGAAGTTCTAGCCAAAGCAATCATAAAATAAAAAGGAATCGATGGCATCCACATTGGAAAGCAATCTACATACTCTTGCTGTAATTAAATGTATCACACATTTAATCAGGGTAGTTACTTGTAGGATCTCTATCTTATCCACAAGTAATTTAGGTGTGACTATAAAGAAAAGAAAACTAGTTTCTTTAAATCACTGAAATTACCATTGCTTTAGTCATATCCTATATGGCCCAGAGGAAAACTGGAATCACTAGAAACATTGAATAAATTGTTCTAAATGCCTTAGACCAATGAAACAAGTCTTATCATTCTTACATCTCTAGAAATTTAGGCTTGTGCCTAAATTTCATCTATTAATGACAATATATTAATTAAGAACCATGCTTACTCAATTCCTTTACTCATTATCTTTCTGTCCTGCTCATCAGGATTGAGAAATTTTCACCTTATATCTTGCTTCAGTTTCTTTTCAGGAACACTCAGCATCAGATTATAGTTTCCTCAGTTTTCTAATACCTAATATTTGAGTATTTAAAGTTTCAGAACTTATGCTCTGAAACAAGCACTGAAATAGCTCTAAATTTTAAGTATAATTTGATTATACTGTTACAGATATCTCAATTTTCCCCATTTTCCCTCCTCTGCCCAGTACCCTCTTTCCTCCAGCAATCCCCTTTTCATATCCAAGGGTCATGAATGTAATTTTTTGGCTTCTCCTTTCCTATACTAATTTTTACACCTTCCTCTCTATTTTGTACCTACCAATTACATTTATTTTCCTTTTAACTTCTATTTTTAATATGTTTTATTTATTTTGCTATTATAGTTGTCCCAATTTACCCCCTTTACTCCCCTCCACCCAGTACCCCATTTTCTCCCCCTTAGTTCATTCCCCTCTTAGTTCATGTCCATCAGTCATGCATATAAGTTCTTTGGCTTCTCTATTTCCTTTGTTCTTCTTAACATCCCACTATCTATTCTGTAACCACCAATGTGTACTTTTTTTTTCTTCTTTTCACATCCAGACAATTCACCATTTAATTACTGCCTTCTGTCAGCTTCTCAAATCATATTAACAAAAAGTTTTCATTATTCCAAAATGCCTATGTTAATTCATTTGTTTAAAGAATTAGTCTTTTAAGTAATATGAATTGCAATATTACCAATCACATGCAAAAATACATTTACACACATACATATTTTTACACATATTTAAAGTACATACTGGATTTTGAAGAGTTAATACAAAAAATTTAAAATATGCCAATAGGTTTTGTAATTATTACATGTTAAATGACAGGATTTTAGATATATTGTAACAAAATTAAGTAATTTTTTTCTTCTTTAATACTTATTTACTCTGGAATGCTATTTTTGTGAAATATATTACAGAAATAGTGAACTGCAGAACTCACTTTTATGAAAGTTGTCCTAGAAACAGTGCCAAACCCATAATGAAAAATGAATTTGGTTTTTGAATCAGAACCTCCCCAATTCCAATAATACAACTCAAATTTATTATGAGCTACTGAAACTACAACTTATTCTTTTTGGAGTTTTCCATCTTAAGAAGTAGATTTATTTATTTAGGCTGTGCACAGGTCTTACTTCTTTCAATATCCTCTGTTTTTCCTCTACATGTGTTTTACAAGTTGAAGCCTTTAGAAATAATGACATTTGCAGTGTTCAACCAGTCCCCAGAGTAGAAATTATTATGTTTACTAAGTTGAGGTAAAAAATAAAAATGCCTAGGACTTAAATAATTTTGTAGAATAGTATTCTAACTATTTTTTGAACTTGTGGTTGACTTCCTATGTGGTCCTAAATGAACCCTTGAACTATTTAAGAGTCTGTTGAGATAGAGGTTAGATATGTTTCCATTTCAATAATAAAGTTTACGGAGGAGAGAAGATGGCGACAGAGTGGAGAGCAGTGCTGATGGTGTTCTCCAGTACCAGAGCAGCTAGAGGATGGGATGGGGAGCGTGAGACATCTTCAGAACCCTGGGAATTGGAGTGGACAGCATCTGGACACAGGGGAGCACAGCCCAGAGGCAGGGGAGGCCAGCAGGACAGTAGGTGAGGCATTCATGACCTACCAGCTGGCAGGCTGAGGTTGGCTCTGGGCAGTGGCGGCTCTGCCCAGAGGGGCGATTTGACTGAGGCCAGCTCCAGGCCCCCTGGCAACTGGAAGTCTCAACAGTGAAGTGAGGGCGGCGAGGGCAAACGCCATAGGGAACTCGGAATTGAACTCTTGCAGGGGAGGGACTATGTGAGAGGCTCACTCCGGCAACAGGGAGAGGAGGCTCCTGGTGGGGCTAGAGGCGGAGAAGAGTACTGCAGGAAAGCAGGGAAGTGCACCGGCCGGGGGGCAGCCAGAGGGCCGAAAAAGGTGCTGCTGGGCCACCGGGGAAACAGCAGCTAGAAGCCCCTGCGAGGAGGGAGGCCCAGCCCTGCACAACCACACAGGCCTCCAGGCTCCGCAGAAACTCCAAACGGCAAGCCGGCAAGCCGGGAACTAGTAGCTGCGGCAATTGACCCACTATTGTCTGAGACAAAGGCCGCACCACACACACCTGGGAGAGGCTCATCACAGAGGCCGAGTAAAGGACTAGCAGAGAGCTGGTTGGCTTGGAGGAGTGGTGCCCGCCCAGGAAGGGCGGGACAATGTAGGCGGACCCCACACAGTGTTGACAGAAAGGGGCGGCCTCCTCCCGGAACTGCAGGGCAGGGCCAGTCCTCACAGGGTGAGGGACTGTGAAGTTGAAGGGTGCCTTGTAGGGGTGCTGGGTGCTCATCACGCATGGGCAGGAACCTCCGCCAGGAGTGGGACGGGGCACCCTGAGGGCTCCAGAATACCGGAAGCCCTGAAACCCAGCCAGGCTGCGGAAAGCCCAGACTACCTGGGGGCGGATACTAAGAATCAGCCCTGACTGGGACAATCAGAGGCCCTGCCACATGCCAATACCGGCTAGAATATAGACTATAGACTGTAAAGTCTTGACCAATAAAAAGAGGCAGCCGCAGGAAAGGGATTGCTGCTAAACTCAAGCACCTGAGTTATACCGAGAGCAATATGAAATATTAATCCCCAACATATCCTTTACAAAAGTTACTTCTCACATATTCCTAATCCCCCCATACCTCAATCCACCTAAATACCCAAGACCCACCCCCTACTCTCGAATTAAAGTCTACTCACTCTGTGGCTATAACACATTCCCAGTCCTCAATCTAAGTTTTCCTCCCTTCCCCAGCCACATAAACCCTTTCTTTATTCTTTTCTTCCTTCCTCTATTTTTTTTTTAAATTTTTTCTTTTTTCCCTTTTCTTCCTGGTAAAGCCCACAGGTTCTGGCTCCACCTGGACCAATCAGAAATCATAAAGGGGGAACACACAGCTAAAACCTTTCTTTATTAATATTGATTTCTCTTTGTATTGTGACTTTCTCCCCCTCCCTTTTTTTTCCCTTTCTTTCTTTCTCCTTTCTTTTCTCCCTGATAAGACCAACTGGTCCTGGCACCAGCAGGACCAAACAAAGACCGTAAAGGGTGAACAGACAACTAAACCTTTTCTTTATTAATATTGATTTCTCTTTCTCTTGTGACTTTCTCCCTTTTTTTTCTTTCTTTCTTTTTTTTTCTTTTTTCTTTTTTTCCTCTGCTAAAAGCCCTCAGGCCCAGGCTCAATCTGGACCAGTCAGAGATTATTAAGGGTGAACAGCCATCTAAACCCTTTCTTCTTATTATTATTATCATTTTCATTTCTTTTTTATTTTTGCATTTTTTTTGTTTGTTTGTTTTGGTTTGGTTTGGATTTTTCTTTTTGGTTTTTTGTTTGTTTGTTTTTGTTTTTGTTTCTGTGAAAAGCCCACAGGCCCAGAATACAACAAGACAGCCCAAATAAAGGATGCACCAAGAACAGCAAGTGGTGAAAATCTGGGAGACGGCAACATTGAACTCCACAAATCTCCTATGACAGAAGGGTGCTCAACTAAGGCAAGAAAGCAAAGAAGGTTAACCCAAGGAAAGAATAAAAATAAATAAATAAATAAAAAGCAAGCAAGAACAGAAACCCAAAATGGGGGAAAAAAGAATCAGTCCATCACCAAAAGGAAAGGAAGACTCCCAAGAAAGAACACAAAATGAAACAGAGGCACCTGGAATATCAGATAAGGAATTCAAAAGAATGATGATAGAGAAGCTCAGTGAGCTCAGCCACATCAAAGAAAACTGTAAACAACTCCAGGAGAACTACAAACAACACCAGGGAAATTACAAAGAACTCCAGGGAAGTTACAAGGAACTTACTGAGAACTACAACAGCATGAAAAAGGACATGGAAACTATCAATAAGTGCCAGGAGGAAATGAAGAATACAATTTCTGAATTGAAGAATACAGTAGAAGGAATCAACAGTAGGCTAGAGGAAACAGAGGACCGGATCAGTGAGTTGGAGGATAATGTAGACAAATACTACAAGACAGTACAAGAGAATTAAAAAAGGCTGAATAAGACTGAAGAGGGGTTAAGAGAGCTGCAGAACAACATGAAACGTAACAACATCCGTATCATAGGGATACCAGAAGGAGAAGAGAAACAGGGGATAGAAAACCTGTTCAAAAAAGTCATGATAGAAAATTTCCCTAACATGATGAGTGAAAACATTTTTCCAGTTCAGAAAGCACTGAGGATCCCAATGAGGATCAACCCAAACAGGCTAACACCAAGGCACATCATATTTGAAATGGCAAATTTCAAAGACAAAGAGAGAATCCTAAAAGCATCAAGAGAGAAATGACAAATAACATACAAAGGGGCTCCAATAGGGCTATCAAATGATTATTCAACAGAAAAAATTCAAGCCAGAAGGGAATGGCAAAAAGTATTTCAACTCATGGTAAACAAAGGCCTTCAACCAAGAATACTCTACCCAGCAAGGCTCTCATTCAAGATAGAAGGAGAAATAAGGAGCTTCCCAGACAAAAAAAAGACTAAAAGAATACATCTCTACCAAACCAGCATTGCAAGAAATGCTAAAGGGTCTGCTCTAAAAATAAGTAAACAAATGAAATGAAGAAACAGAGAAAGCCAAAGAGGAATACAGACACAAA
>PVIW01014400.1:0-23592 GCA_004026585.1 Noctilio leporinus | reverse complement strand
AGAGTATTATGCTTAGTGAAATAAGCCAGTCAGTGAAGGACAAATATCATATGATCTCACCCATTACGGGACGATAATAAGCAAAACTAACAACAAGCAAAACAGAACCAAGTATATGAATACAAGGAATAGGCCTTCAGTGGTCAGGGGGAAAGGGGTTGGGGGGAGGGGGGAGGGAGAGGCAAGAAAGGGGAGCAGCTTAGACAAGAACCTAGTATAAAGGAACCATGGACATGGACAACAGGTGGGATTGACTTTGGGGGAATGGGTGGGTGGGGAGGGGGACAGAGGGGAACAAAAAGAGGATGGATGTAATACAACAACAATAAAATTAAAAAAAATAAAAAATAAAAAAAGGTGAATCTGGTTTCTGTGTATTAATTTTTATATTTGTACTCATGTAATACAACAACAATAAAATTAAAAAAAATAAAAAATAAAAAAAGGTGAATCTGGTTTCTGTGTATTAATTTTTATATTTGTACTCACAAAACCTCATTGAATCATCTTGACCTCATATCATCTGCATTAATTTCCTCCTTAAAATACTGCATGATTTCCCCTCTTATCTTCATTTTCTTAACTAAAAAGGAAAAGATTTTATATGCTTTTTTATGATGTAGAACTAGAAGTATGACTATTCTTTCAGCAGAATAATTTTTCTTGAAATTGTTTGAATTGGGATTATATTCATAGTTTATAATAAGTCAATCCTCAGTTTGACTATTCTACATTATTATTCCATTTAATGCAACCCTAACAGCAGGCTGACTCATGTGAGTCTTATGGTTCTTTGCACATTGCATGTTGTGCCCAGGTGGCTTGTTTTGAACTTTTTAAATTGCACTCAAGAAGAGGCTAGAGTATGCCTAAATATTCTTAAAATTGTTTCTTATGTGAGGATTACTGGAATACCTGAATGTGTAATTTTTCAAATAAGAATTTGGTACTTCATACTTCCCAGATATATTTAACTGTAATTTTTGTTTTGTTTTGAGGATATGTAAGTAATATATGTTGAAAAATGTCCTTAGCAAATATTACATAACTCACAAAGAAATATTCTTCTATGACCCTATATCTAAAAGAATTACCACAGGGAACATAACATTGTCAGGTACTTAAGCTGTAACAGTTCTTTACTGTATTAATCCAGAAGCATCATCTAAACCTAAACCTAAATGCTGAAAAATTGAAAATAACATATTTCTGCCTTGTCAAGTGTGCTATTTATTAAGTGCTTTTCAAATTAATGTCTCAAATACATTATACTAATAATATAAGAAAGGTTAGTATGAACATTATAAATATGAAGAAATTATTTTGTTAGATAGGAATCTGTTTTATTATTTGAGTATTTTTATGGCAGTGGCCAGGTGTAAAAATTATAGCATTTGATTTTGAATACAAATAGATAATTTATAATTCAAGTCACTTTCCTTTGGCAGCTTCTATTTTCATGCTAGTTAATATTTACAAATTTTTATACACCCATGATTCAACAATGAATATTCTTTGGTATATTATGTGTTTCTTTAAATATTTTTTGTTTTTATTAGTGTTTCTGTTAGGGAATGAAAATATGCTAATTGGTTTGATTCATCAGCTGAATGCAGAGAATGTCCTACTATTGTGTATGTGTGTGTGTGTGTGTGTATAGTGAGAGATCAATTGGCAAAATTTTAGTAAAATAAACAATATACCACAAAAGTGTTATACTTTGAAATAGTTATTCTTATATGTAAATACATAAACATAGTCATTTTTTTAATTCAAAAAATTCTCCATTTGCTGCAATAAGACTCAGTTTAACTTTGGACTCTTTAATTAACTTTCCTATATCCATGGACATCATAACATCTTCAGTCTTAGCTTTAACAGCCTATTTATTGGAACAAGGTTGTTTATTAACTTGTCTCTAACAAATGCTGTATACATAATAATCTAAAGGATTTTCATCTGGTGAACTAGGCGTCCAGATCTCCTTTGACTAGAATTCAGGAACATTGACACTGAGACATTCTTGCACCTTTTTGTTTTATGTGCTGGTGCACACCATCTTGTTGGAAGATAAAATGATGTCCATTGGCAACTTGCTTCATCCAAGTGTTCTTTGGGTGTTCTTTCCCTGGCTGGGTGGCTCGGTTGTTTGGAGCGTCATCCCCTATACCAAAAGGCTATGGCTCCATCTCTGATTAGATTGAGGTATGTATGACAGGCAACCAGTTGATGCTTTTCACAATATCTCTCTAAAATCAATATAAATATCCTCAGTGAAGATTTAAAAATATGTGGGCATTCTGATGAACATTATCAATATAATTAAAAATATTTTTAGTTGGGAAATTGGATTATGTTTTGTAGAAAATGCAGTGTATTTGGGGCTGGACATGGGCAAAATTGGTGAAACAAGTCAAAGGGGAGAAACTTCCAGTTATAAAATAAATAAGGCCGAGCCCAAAGGTCACTGGTTCGACTCCCCAGCCAGGGCACATAACCAGGTTTCAAGCCAGGTCTCCAGCCAGGTCCTTAGCTGGAGGCAGGTGAAAGGCAACCACACATTGATGTCTCTTTCTCTCTCTCTCTCTCCCTACCCTTCTCTCTAAAAATAATAAATAAAATATTTTTAAAAATCAATAAAATAAATAAGGCATGGGATGTAATGTATAAAAAGTGCTAGGGATGTAATATACAACAGGGTGAGTATGGTTAACACTGCTTTATGATATATAGGAAAGCTGTTAGGAGAGTTGATTCTAAGAGTTCTCACCACAAGGAGAAATATTTTTCTTGTCTTTTTATTATATATATGAAATAATGAATGTTAACCAAACCTGTTGTGATCATTTCACAATATATACAAATCAAAGCATCATGCTGTACATACACCTTAAACATACACAATGATGTATGCCAATTATTTCTTAGTAACACTGAAAAAAGTGAAACCTTGGTAAAAGAAAACTAAAATAAAAAACAGACATGCAAAAGAAGTAAAGGAAAAAAAGGAATCTAAGGAAACTAAAATATTGGGGTGTGTTCTCAAATGGAAGATGGAGCATTGTTCTAGCAACTATTTTATAATAATTTTTTAAAACTTGCTATATAATGCTAATGATTTGATATTATGGAATGTATTATACTATATTCCACTAAAGAGAACAGGGCATAATGTTTAGAAAATTACATTCCTTTCTAATATCATTATGGATAACATTATTATTACAAATAAATATAGGTATTTATTTCTTAAAATAAATTAAAAGGTCTTAAAATATATTAAATCTTTTGTTGATAATTAAGAAACCTTTCTAATCTCAGTATCATCCTTGTGAACATGATACTCTGTGAACTCTGGGAAGTTTTTATATGAAGGAATGGAGTAGGAGATATATTTATTCAAATTATAGGACAAAACCTAGAAATGTATTTGGTTGTTGGTCTTATGATTGAATTTTTACCTCAAAATATGGATATAGAGGAAAACCGAGAAAGTGATTCTGGTTAATTGATGATTCTCTATTATGCTTTTGTTCACAGCAATATCATTGTATTTCCATATTATGGTAAATTTCTTTTAAAAAACAGGACAATAATGAACAAAACAAACAACAAGCACAACAGAACCAGATACATGAATACAGTGAATAGTCCTTCAGTGGGCAGGGGGGAGGTGGGAGAAGGCCACGGGGAGGAAGAGGCAAAGAAAGGGCGCAGTTTAGTCAGGAAGCTAGTATGGAAGAACCATGGACATGGACAACAAGTGGGATTTACTTTGGTGGGGAGTGGGTGGGTGGGGAAGGGGACAGAGGGGAGTAAAAAGCGGATGGATATAATACAACAACAATAAAATTAAATTAAAAAAGAAAAAAACAGCACAGTATGAAGGGAAAGCCAATGATGTTTGTTAGTTCTGAACCTTGGTATAAAATGAAGACAGGATAATTTTTAGCTGCTTTTGAAGAATGTTTTGACATATTACTTTAATATATATGATGGAAGGGGGAAAAAGAATGAAGAGTAAGAAATCCATGTATAGCAGATAAAAAAACACATTGCATAAACAGGTTGAAAGCTCTTCCTTACTTAAAGGAAAAAGTTGAAGAGCTGACATTTAAGCATAGAAACCATTTTCCTTTTGTATAATACCTTGTTGTACCCTCCTCATCTGCTTAAAGGAAAACAAGGTCACAAAAGCTCAAAAAATAAGATCTATGCTAAAATGAATCATTCCTTTCAGTAGAACATGCTCATGGAATAGTACAAATTATAAAACTCTACTTCACTGAAAACATTTATCTTAAATTTTTTCCTTATTTACATAGACATAAAATTGTGTTTATGCAATTTTAGTCTATTAAAATATGTGGTTTTCTAAAAAATATTTAAAAAGTAATCATTTCTTAAGCAAATTGGAAAATTAGATATATTTGCTTATTTTATTGTGTGGCCTCACAAAAAACTGTGAAGAATAATCAATTTTCTAACTTTTCCTCAGGTTGTACTCTGCTTCAGTCTTCTATGTGGTCTCAGATGAATCTACAGAGTATCAATAAATCAAAAACTCCTTTATTCATGGACTAAGTACATTTAATCAATTTGACCACTGCAGAGTTTCTGGTATCATCGAATCTCAGACCTATCTTTGTGAATTTAATATATAATCTAATAATATGATATTGACTGATTATTCATTACTTTGAAGTGCTTATGGACTATAGCAATATTAAAATGTTTCAAATAGATAAAAATATCACCTCTAGTTTTTATGAGAATGCAATAGCTTAGAGCTCATTTGTTTTTTTGTATTACAAAATTATTTTATCTTCTAAGGAGATTATTTGTTTAAATTATTTTTTAAACATTGTATCTGATATATATAGTTGTAATTTTACCTACTTTATAATGTAAAACCATTTTATAAACCATATTTTCCAATTTTTACTTTGAAATAATTTAAACATAGGGAAATTGAGAGTATTTACAAACATTTCAATAAGCAATTACCCACTTTATCTCTTTGATTTATTGTTCTCTTTGAATATGTAAATAAGTATGTATACATGCATTTATTTTTACTTTCCAAAAATCTCAGTTTTACTTATTAAAAAAAGATTTTATTTATTATTTTTAGAGAGAGGGGAAGGGAGAGAAGCAGAGGGAGAGAAACATCAATGTATGGTTGCCTTTCACCTGCCTCCAGCTACAGACCTGGCTGGAGACCTGGCTTGCAACCTGGTTATGTGCCCTGGCTGGGAATTGAACCAGTGACCTTTGGGTTCATGGGCTGGCACCTTATCCACTGTGTATTTATTATAACTTTTGTTTTAATCTTCGCTGTATTTTTTTATTACCATCTATTCCCCTTAAATCCTCCTCTCCCCCAAGAATCATTAGATTATCCTCTGTGTCCCTGAGTCCTTGTTCCTCAATCCTTTCACACCCCAACCTCCCCTCTACTAGTTGTAATTTATTAATTTTTAAAAATATTTCATTGTTTATACTGTTAGTTGTCCTTATTTTTCCCCTTTGCCCCCATCCACCCAGCCTCCGTCCTTTCCCACAGTTAATTTCCACATCATTGTTCATGGGGATGGATCACTCATCTGTGTTCTTTGTCTAATGCCTTCTCCTTTCACTCAGTCCTTCCTTCCCTCTTCCCGCTTATGGCTATTAGTCTGTCCCATGTTTCTTTATACCCATGGTTCTATTTTGCTCATTAGTTTATTCACATATATATGCATTTTGTATATATATATATATTTAAATTTAGATTCTCATATATATTTATATAATTAATTTTTGAACCAATTTAGAATAAGTTGTAAACATGACAGCTTTTGTGACTAAAAGCCAAGTAAACTTTCATACCTAACTGTAATCCAATTATACCTGTGCTGCAACTAGCTTGAATTGGCTTTCAAGAGTCTAATGGGCACATATCTTCCCAGCTCCTCTCAGTGATTTCACATAAATAGCTTGTAAGCAGCCATCGTGGGAGTACTTATACCACAAGTGTTACAAATATGGGAAATCAGTAACTTTTACAAATTCAAGCTTCCCGATCACCATCGCAGGAGAGCCGGTTTATCAGTATAACACTGAAATAATTACCACTTTTAGGAAATTAACATTACTACAATACTACCTTAACTCAGCTATCTTATTCAAATATTGAAATTTAATACTGTCTTTTATAGCAACAGAACAAAACAAAAGCAACATTTTTTTTTTTAGTTTCCATATTTTATATGGAAACTAGTTTTCTATTCTTCAATCTGGAATAGTTTCACAGGGATCTTTTTTCTTTTTAGTGACTCTAACACTTTTGGTGAGCATTGATAAATTTTTGCACAACTCGAGTATACATGATGCTTCTTCCTGATTATAACCAAGTTATACATTTTATCAGGTACCCACAGAAGTAATACTGTATTCTTCACAGTCTATTTCATCAAGAGGCTATGCAATGATAATTTTGTTCTATAACTAGTGATGTCACCATTGATTACCTGTACACAGGATTTTATTTCTGCCAGTGAAGCTTGAGGCTACAGAAAATGCAACCTCCAGGCTGGGACATTTAACTCCTGCAGAGCTCAATCTTTCCACCTGACCCAGTGACTAGCAGAGTCATCCTTTAAATATGCTTAAATCATTTTATTTGTTTATTCAAAATTATTGAGTATTTTTTCTCCTATTTCACAGTAAAAGCCAAACTCTATGATTTGTCCTTTCACTGTTCTCTGCCTTATACTCTGTCCACGTTCACTGTGTCTTGTTCTTTTAACATGACAAGCATAAGCACACTTCAAAGGATTAATCCCCCCTGTATTACAACCCCCCACTCCAATCTCCTAGACACAGGCAACAATATCGTGATCATGAGAGGGAAAGGTTAGTGGTGGAAAGTAGCATAGAGTAAAGGGGAGGAGATAAATGGTGACAGAAGGAGATCTGACTTGGGGTAGTGAATGCACAGCATAGGAAACAGATACTAAAGAATTGTATATGTGAAACCAATATAATTTTATTAACTATTATCATCCCAAGGTATTCAATTAAAAATTTTTAAATGCTATTGGAATTGTTATGTTTAATTCTTGGAAGGCTTTTCCCCCTAGAAATTTACCCCCAATTGTTTATTACTCTTTTCTTTTAGATGTCATCTTAATTGCAAGGCCTCCCCTGACCCCTTAAATAAAATTACCTCCCTCACCCACCCTCATTCTCCTCTTGCTCTATTCCTCCTACCCCTGCATTTATCACCAAATGACTTACTTTCTGCTATCTTTATATCTTTTTATTCTGTCTCTTTTGTGGGAAACAGTGCATAAGGATGCTCGGAACATAGTCTGCATAGGGAATATTGGTTTAATGCAGCAATTTTCAACTGGTGTGCCTCAAGAATTTTTAAAACATGCACTACCTGACTACTTAGTCAGTAGCACTGACCTCTTTTCCCTTAGATTGTCAAATTTAAAAAATGACAACAGCAACACAACAATAGCCATCTTGTGTAAATGAGTTAAAATTATACCTATTTTTTGTCAGATCAGCAAAAGTATTATTTGTGCACCCTGAAGTGAAAAAAGTTAAAAATTGCTTGTCTAATGAATAAATTCCCTCTGGATATATGGTTAAAGCCACCCAAAAAAATAAGTAAAAATCTGCATTCTATATTATCTTAAAATTCTGGTATTTCATTCAATGTTTTAATAAAAACATAGAAAGATGCCCAAATGCATGATTGATTTTGTTATATATCAACAAATCAGATTTAGTTTGTAAGTGATTTAATTTTCCAAAAATTTAACTTACAATTTAAAATATCTTGCATTATTTGTTTAAATATGAGCTTTTCAAATTTCATTAAAAGTGTCCATTAAGTTACCTATACTTGTCTTCTTTTTAATTAAATTCTTATTTATTTATTTTTAAAGATTTTATTTATTATTTTTAGAGATAGGGGAAGGAAGAGAGGCAAAGAGGGAGAGAGACATCAATGTATGGTTGCCTTTCACCTGCCTCCAGCCATGGACCTGGCTGGAGACCTGGCTGGAGACCTGGCTTGCAACCTGGTTATGTGCCCTGGCTGGGTATCAAACCAGTGACTTTTGGGTTCACAGGCCAGGGCCTTATCCCCTGTGCCACCAGCCAGGGCTTAATTAAATTCTTTACTCATCTGTTGTGTGCACTAACACATCAAAATTGTATTTGTAGAATATGGCAAAGTAAGCAATTTTGCTTGTTTTACTTTTCAAATTTCCTGTTTTCAATAGAGTACACTTTTCCTACCATTTAAAATCCTACCTATTTAAGTAAATATCAGAATGGTAAAGTTTTCAGGGGTTACTTAAAACTAAAAAGCTTTGACTTTACAACATAATATCAGAGCTCTGTAACACCAACTTTCAGCTTATTAATGGACATTATTGAATAGCCAATATTGACTATGGTTATGTGAGTATCTTTTATCTAGAGCATGTGTAAATAGAATTAATCCTTCTTCAACTGTCATTTTGTTCACAATATTTCATCATTAGTAGCTTCTAAAATATATACGACTTTTGAAAAGTCTTGCAATCAAATAAGGTTTCCTTTATTAATTTATGTTTAATCTTAAATTTATGAAAAGTTTCTAATTCTAAAATATTTATTTTTTCTCCTGTCCCATTTCTGGCAAGTACTATATGTTGGTTATATTTTCTCTTTGCTACAAAAGTTTTCTTTGTTATACCTGAAGGTAATCATTGGATGCCACTAAAATCACATTTAGATTTTTTCTGGATGATCTTGTTCAGGTTCGTAATTGTAAATATTAGGTACATGCTCTTAAATCCCAAATTATGGATTTAGCCCAGATCTTTTTCCTGAACCATCCAAACTGGTTTATCTAATTTATTGATTTATTGATGACATCCATTCTGACTATGTGAGGTGATATCTCATTGTGGTTTTACTTGCATTTATCTGATGATAGTGATGCTGAGCACCTTTTTATATGTCTTGACCGTTTCTTTGGTCTTCTTTAGAAAAGTGTCTATTTAGGTCTTTTGCCCATTTTTTTATTGGATTATTTATTTGGTGTTGAGGTTGGTAAGGTCTTTATAAATTTTGGATATTTAAATCTTTATCAACTATGCCACTGGTAAATTTGTTCTCACAGTCTGTGGTTTTCTTCCTTTTGTTAATGGTTTCCTTTCCTGTGCAAAAAGTTTTAGTTTTAATATAGTCCCATTTGTTTACTTTTTCTTGCCTGAGGAGATATAACAAAAATATTTCTAAGGGAAATGTCAGATATTTTACTATCTATGTTTTCTTCCAGAGTTTTTATGGTTTCAAGTCTTACATTTAAGTCTTTAATACATTTTGAGTTTCTTTTTGTGTATGGTTTAAGAAGGTGATCTAGTTTCATTTTTTACATGTATCTAATTTTACCAACACCACTTATTAAATAGATTATCTTTACCCCATTGTATGTTCTTGCCTCTATCAGCTATTAAATGAGCAAAATAAATAAATAAAAACAGGCTCATAAATACAGAAAATAGCTCTCAGAGGAGAGGGGAGATGGGGGTCTGGGAAAAACAAAACATGAAGAGATGAAACAAAATATTCATAGACAATAGCATGGTGATTACCAGAGGAAAAGGGGAGTGAAGGTAGATAATGGAGGGATAAATAACAGAAAGAGACTTGACTTTGGGTTGTGAACATACAATACAATATACAGATTATACAGATAATGTTTTATAGAATTGTAAACTTGAACACTGTATAATTTTATTAATCATCATCCCAATAAATTCAATAAAAATTATACATAAATAAGCTCAACATCACTAATCACCAAATGCAAATCAATACTGCAATGATATGTTGCCTCATACCTATTATGTTATCATAAAGGCAAGAATTAACAACTGTTTATCAGATATGACAAACAGAGAAAGAAGTCTTGAGCACTGTTGGTGTGTATATAGCCACTATGTAAAATAGTATGGAGGTTCCGCAAAAAATTAAATATAGAACTACTGGCTGATCTAGTAATTCCATACCTGGACATACATCCAAAGGAAATGAAGTGAAGATCTTGAAGAGATACCTACATTCCCATATTCATGGCAGCATTATTCACAATAGCCAAGACATGGATACAACTTAAGTGTCTGTCTGTGGATGAATAAATAAATAAAATGTGATGTATATGAAATTGAATAATATTCATCCATGAGAAAGAAGAACATTCTGCCATTTGCAACATGAATCAACCTCAGGGGTATTGTGCTAAGTGAAATAAGTCAGACAGAGTAAGACATACACTATATGATCTCACTTACATACAGAATCTAAAAAAAGGCAAATAATAAAGGCAAATAATAAAACAGACTAGAATGGTGGTTACAGGGGCTGCTGGTTGGTGAAGGAAAGGAGGAGATGTTGGTCAAAGAGTACAAACACCTTCCAGTTATATGGTGAATAAGTCTGGGCAGCCAACATATAGCCTTATGATTATAGTTAATAATAATTTATTATATGCTTGAAAGTTGCAAAGAGAGTAAATCATAATTGTTCTCACTACAAAAAGAAATGGTAATTATGTGACATGATGCTGGTGTTAGCTAACAGTAATAATTTTGCTGTATGTAAGTATATCAAACCAACACATCTTAAACTTATATAATGTCATATACCTTATATGTCAATTATATCTCAAAGCTGGAAAAATTGTCATATTAAAACTATCATTCACCAAAGAACTTTTTTGTTACTTAGTTCTCTCTTGGTGGTTCAAAAATTAAAGGTGTATGTGTGTGTATATGGAGTTTACATGAGTGCATGCTCACAACTTGTAGGTCTTTCATTTCATTTTTAAAGTTTGGGTA
Organism: Noctilio leporinus; assembly: GCA_004026585.1. Classification (NCBI taxonomy): domain Eukaryota; kingdom Metazoa; phylum Chordata; class Mammalia; order Chiroptera; family Noctilionidae; genus Noctilio; species Noctilio leporinus. The sequence goes on along the minus strand of PVIW01014400.1, from coordinate 12,703 downwards.
AGTGAGAAGAAAAATGTGGGCCAATGCTGTAGTGGAAATTATTTTTTCTTTAAATAGAATTTATTTGAATACCTTTTTAAAAAAATAGTTGGGTTCATTAAGTGATTACATAGTATATATAGAGAAGATATATACATCTCATCTGGTTATGATGAGACATACCAATGATGATTAAGTTGAGAGACTTTGATAAAACTTACATTACTCTATGAATGAAAATGTGCAAGAGACATTGTGAATAACCAAAAATCTCCCTTCATCTTCCAACTCTTGATCCAACAACAATAAATTAGCCTAATCATTTTATTCCCTGATTTTGGTATTAGACATCACAATAACTGAACAAGAAAATAAGGTAGACATGAAAAAGAAAGGTCAGGTCTTAATTTTCTTTTATAAGCTTTCTCATACTTTAATTTCTTAACTGCTTCTTCAGTGATATCTAAGTTAGTTCAGAATAAACATAAATAATTATGCAAAATAAAATTTTGCTTTTCAATTCCAAAAATGAACTATTGTTGAAGTCTTAGTGTGCACAGGATAGCTTACTGCATCCACTGCGCCTCTCATGACAAGCCCCACAGTGTGAATTATTCTTTGGTTTAAATAAGCCTCTGTCTAAAGAATGTACACTCATCTAATAGTGGTGCCCTTGGAAAATTACTTTTTCTACTTAAATTTTAAAAATGATTTGTTTAAATTAGAGGAGCTATAATAAACTCACTATATATTGTATTCATAGTATTAAAAATATTAAGCAAAAGTGCTCCATGTTGTGGTGATAATGTCTATTTTTTCTTAATTGTGATAAAATACATGCAACATAAAATGGCCATTTTAACCATTATTAAGTGTATTAATAAAGTTAATATTATTAACTACAATGAATGTACAATTGAGTAGTGTTAAATATTTTCACTGTGTTACGCAAATAATATTCAGAACTTCTATCAATTTGCAAAACTGAAACTCCATACTCCTTGTATAGCTAGCTCCCCATTTCCACTTCCTGCTGTCCCTGGACACTGCTGTTCTACTCTGTCTCTCTTAAAATTTGGCTACTGTAGATTTCTCATATAGGTGGAATTATACAGTATATGTTTTTTTGAGTCTCATTTCTTTAACATGGTGTAATATCCTAAAGATCCATCCATATTGTGACACGTGTTCGAATGTCCTTTCTTTCAAAAGCCTAAAGAATATTTCATTGTATGTATAAACCAGTTTGCTTACCCATTCACCAGTGAATGGACACTTGGGTTGCTTCAATGTCTATGTTGACTGTGGTGAATAGTGCTGCTATGTTGAGTGTGCTTACATTGTGTTTTTAAATTAACAACCTAAGAGATGAGATAATGGAAATTTCACAGGCTCCAAATTCTTAAACTTAAAGTTTTGAGTTGACATAGTAGAACTGACATTTCTCTTTTACCTTTTCCCCCTCTTTGATCTGGTACATTTCAATAATCTTACCTCAGGAAAAATTTCCATTCAGAAGTTTTTCATTCCCCAAAATAACATGAATTCCAGGGCTCTTTGAAAAGTTTTACATTGTAAAAATAAGAGAGAATTATTTTTTCCCTTATCTAAGACCAATGTTTCAGCTTTTTATTTATATTTATTCACATTTATCCCATCAGAATTTTCTACTGTCTTAAAATAATTGGAAAATAGGTAAAGACTTTTAAAAATTTATTCTGGAATCATAGTTTTTCTGACAGCTAACTCCATTGCATTCTACTTTATTGTAAGAAAAATTCTACTCAGTTTTTAAATAATTTTCTATGAGAGATATAGAATATGTATATTCTGATATTGTTATTTTTTCACAATTTATTTAGTAGGCCCCAGTGCAATATTCACAGAAAATACTCTGCACAGTTAAAAAAAAAAAAAAGTGCTACCTAAAAAGTGTATTTAACAGATTCCCAGTGCCAGTCTGGTTTCCTGGGTTCTAAGTGTAGTAAGGATTAGTATCATCATGCAACAAGAGAATTTTATTCCCTGTGAGCCTGATTCATAATCATCTTGTTGTCTGATAGATCTGGTTTCAAACCAATCTGGATTATTTTTGTCTTAATATCTTCCTGGATCTTTCCAGTAATAACAGGTGAAGAGAAGCTGGTGCCTGCCTTTGGTCTGTGTTGGATGTTGATGGGGTTTCTGGTTATCTCCTATAACAAACACCCACTTCTTCAAACTGCTGCATTATAAAAGCAATTGTTTTATAGAAATCCTGTGTCAGTCTCAACCGCAGGTGTGAAAAAGTTGTCCATGTCATGTCCAACATCATTGTTGTTCTTTTTACTTGCCTGAACATGTCTGTCTGCTTTCCCTGCAGAAATTGTTTGCATTTGTGTTTGCAACCATGTTAACTTTTGGCTCCTGGCTGAATTGTGGCATAATACCATTCTGTGAGAAAAGCCTCTCTCTGCAATTTATAAAAGAAACATCATTAATTATAATGAACGAGTTATTTGCAATAATTGTCCCTTCAAATCTATGGATAATGTTCCTGTAGAGACTTTCTTAGGAATTTATTAGGCACACAGATCTATCTATATACACTATAGGGATGTAATTTAAAAAGAGACAGATGCATTCTCAAAAAGAAAAAAATTACCCGTGAATAATTAAAGATTTAAAACTGGATTTGGAATATTTGGAAATGAGGGATTTCTGCTACTAAAGTGAGCAATGTCTAGCTTGCATAACAGTGGCACAAATGAACCTTACTTAACACATGTTATAAATCTTGAACACTCAAAGTGCCGTAAAAGTACATGTTCTAGCCCTGGCTGGTGGCACAGTGGATAAGGTGCTGGGCTGTGAACCCAAAAGTTGCTGGTTCGATTCCCAGCCAGGGCATGTAAACAGGTTGCAAGCCAGGTCTCCAGCCAGGTCCATAGCTGGAGGCAGGTGAAAGGCAACCATACATTGATGTCCCTCTCCCTCTTTGCCTCTCTCCCTTCCCCTGTCTCTAAAAATAATAAATCAAGTCTTAAAAAAAATAGTACATGTTCTTTTGTACCTGCCTTCTCCAGCAAATGCATGCATTATGCGTGCTAAGAAAAATAAGGCATTCTGAGCAGGTCCTTTTTGCTTTGATACAAAGTGGGTAAGTTCCATAAAAGTACACAAATTAGTGAAATAAAGATGTGAGAATTTTTCACATGTTGAATTCTATTTATTTTTTTAAGTTAAAAAAAAAAAGATTTTATTTATTATTTCCAGGGAGAGGGGAAAGGAGAGAGGCAGAGAGGGAGAGGAACATCAATGTTATGGTTGCCTTTCACCTGCCTCCAGCTACAGACCTGGCTTGCAACCTCCTTACATGCCTTGGCTGGGGAATAGAACCAGCGACCTTTGGGTTCACAGGCTGGCACCTATCCACTGAGCCACCAGACAGGGCTTGAATTTTATATTTAAGCCACTAGCTTTACCAATAATCTGACTGAATAAGGGCTACAGAAAGCAGCACATATAAAACATCACAATAAATACAATTTGACCATGAAGTCTTTCTTCTAGATATCCCTTTCTAGTATTCAGTACTTGAGAAAAGAGACTTATCTTCTCTAAAGAAAGACTGTATAACCTGCCAGAGAGTTTGATAATATTACTCTGTGATTTAATATGAAGCATTTTCTGAGCAAAAAAGAGGTTTATGCACAATTGCCTATTTCTAAAATAGAGTAATAAATTAAATAATGTAATATTTCATTACATTATTATGAAACTGATGTTCATGTATGTCTATGGTAAGGGAAATCAAGAGTTACTAGTGACAGAAGAAAAATATTTGTGTTTCAAATAAAAATATCTTTCAAAGAAACTGCCAGCTAAGTAAAATTGAATTGTGATAATGATAGTTGATTGCTATTTAAGGAAAAAACAAAAATAAAATAAAAGTTATAAAATGGTACCAATAAAATTCAACATTTTTTTTTTTTTAAGATTTTATTATTTCCAGAGAGAGAGGAAGAGGGAGAGAGGCAGAGAGGGAGAGAGACATCAATGTATGGTTGCCTTTCACCTGCCTCCAGCCACAGACCTGACTGGAGACCTGGTTTGCAACCTAGTTATGTGCCCTGGCTGGGGATTCGAACCTGCGACCTTTGGGTTCGCAGGCCGGCGCCTTAACCACTGTGCTACCAGCCAGGTAAAATTCAACATTTTAAGTATATTGTAAAACAAGTACAGAAAGAATGAGAATCCAAATTCATGTATTATTGCTAATTAAGGTAAATCCTGACACAATATACACCAGCTTAATAATTTCCTCTAAAAATACCTGTATGTTTTCTCTGCCATCTTTGATTCTTCCACAGTGTGAAATACTATGCAAATGTAACATTTTCTTTTATGTTTGATTTGAATTTAATTTTTTCCATTTCTTTGAACTTTCTAAATTTCCTTCACTGCTTTTATGGGTCATAAAAATGATCAAACTACTTAAATTCATGGAATGGAAGCATTTGTTTAAATATATATTAAATTAATATAACTGTTTTTTCTACAGATTTGTTCTTGTGAACCTCAGATAATGTTCACCTTGAATGCTTCTCTATTTTAACTACCTGGATAAAATATTGAAATCAGTTTTTGAAAAGCATTTGATCTAAATTATAATTTTCTTATTTGATGGGTTCAACTTAAATAGTAGTTTCCATATAACTAATTGGCTTTAAGACCTTGAACACATGAAATTGAGTTGATAGAGCAAAAATGGAACAACTGTAAAAGAATACCAATACAAAGAAATAAAAAATATTAAAATTATAAAGAAATATAATGTGAATGATCTGAGTCACTAAGCATGGTTTTAATTCATATATGCATGTTATATAAAATATATGTGCTATTTGTAAAACTCCAATTAAGATAATAGTAGCTTTAATTCAGTTAATGTATTATGATGACAAGATTTGTATATTTGTTTGCATGTGCCTAGTGTATATTTAAAACAAATATATATGTTTAAACAATTATTATTCAACAAATTTTATGAAAGATAAAAAGTCCAATAGTTTGAAAAGAAAACTGATTTCACTGAGATGCTGATGAGAAGTAGAAAAGCAAAGCTTGAGTGTCCAGAGAGCACAGATTCTGCCTGTTACCAAGAGACCATTATTCCCTGTGGCCTATTGACTTTTTCTGTTTTGTTTTGTTTTATTTTGTTCTGTTTTCAATCCTCACCTAAAGGCATGCACCTTGATTTTTGAAAGAGAGGAAAGGAGGGAGAAAGAGAGAGAAACATGTTTTGGTTGCCTCTTGCATGCTGTGACCCAGGATGAACCCACAACCTGGTTTTGTGCCATGACTGGGAATTGAACCCTCAACCTTCTGATGCACAGGACAAAGCTCAGATGACTGAACCACCCAGCCAGGGCTGACTTTTTGATTTTTGTTGTTTTACCAAATGTTTTTTATTTCTGAAAAGAGCTAGAATTCTTAGTAATTATTATATGTCATTGATACATTTAGAACATTCTTAGGCTAAACAAGGACTGAAGCTATTTCTTGTTTTCAGATGGATATCTGTGACTTATGTTCATAGCTTATATAACATTGACTTTCAGGCCTCAAATGCAGTATAATAAAACTATGTGATTGTTTACATGCAAACTGTTTTTGGAGATCACCATTTGATCATTGGATGGAACTGAGTTTTTATTCTTTTACCTTCAAAATTGAGGGACATTGTATTTAGTTAAATGATGTTTGCTATTTCCCACATTTTTGATTTGTTGACTACTTTTACAAGCAGGCATTTTATTAAGCCATAATATGGAAAAGTCATTTAAATCAAATGAAGGAGTTAACCTTTCCTTATTTCTGTTATGTAAATATAAAATATTCTTCAAATGAATGCATGTCAACAATTATATACTTGTCAGGATGTATAGATGCATATTCATGTTCATATGCAAAGACTGGTATAATAAGTGTCCCTAACTTGATGTTATAAAATATATTGTATTGTGGTTTTAAAATATCTTTGTTGATTGATGGTATTTACGACACAGTTTCTTGGATGAGTTAGAAGTCTCTAGAAATTTGTTGATATCCTCATGGTCTATCAGGGTAATCAGCAGAACCTAAAAATTTAGTCCATAGTTTAGTACAATTTTCAACTTTTTCATCTCATGGCACACATAAATTACTAAAATTCTGTGGTGCACCAAAAATATATTTTTTGCCTATCTAACAAAAAGTAGGTATAATTTTGATTTGTTTACTTGGGATGGCTATTGTTATATTAACTGTTGTTATTTTAAAAAATCTGACAATCTAAAAAAGGCCAGTGCCCCTGACTAAATAGTCAGATATTGCATGTTTTAAAAATTCCTCCATCACACATTAAAAATTGCTGATTTAATGTTATAATACCCCCCAAAAGTATTCTATATCTTCTCATTTTTATATTGCTCATCACTATAATAAATTTAAAAAACCTTTAGTCTTAAAACTAAAGGTTTTAGTAAGGACTGTGTCATGTGTTCTTCATAGTCTGTAGATAATTATGTAGCAGCCTCATGAATATTGCTGGAAGGTGACACCACTTGAGCACCCACTTGTCAATTTAGTCTGATAGATTTTTTAAGGTTATTGTTTGTAATATTATTGGCCTTGTTTTTAAAATTCTATTTTCTGATGGATGTATGAGAGTACCCTTGCGAAAGGTAAGAGTTCTTTCTTTCTGTTGCATAGTATCCCATTATGTAAATGTACTGAAGATTTTGATCCATTTATCCATTGATGGGCTCTTAGGCTGTTTCTAGCACTTGGCTATTGTAAATAGCACCGCTCTGAACATAGGGGTGCATAAGTTATTTTGAATTGGTGACTTAGGATTTTTAGTGTATATTCCCAGCAGCAGAATTGCTCAGTCAAAAGGCAGTTTCATTTTTCAGTTTTTAAAGAAAATTCCATTCGTTTTCCATAGTGGCTGCACCAGTTTGCATTCCCACCAACTGCGCACAGGGCTCCCTTTTCTTCCCATCCTCACCAGCACTTCTTGCTTATTGATTTATTAGTGATGGCCATTCTGACCAGGGTGAAGTGGTATCCCATTGTGGTTTTATTTTGCATCTCTGTAATGTCTAGTGATGTTGAATATCTATCTTTTCATATGCCTATGGTCAATCTGTATGTCCTCCTTGGACAAGTGGCTAATTGACCCTTTGCCCATTTTTAATTAAATTGTTTGTTTTCCTGGTATTGAGTCATATGAGTTCTTTATATATTTTGGAGATCAAACCCTTGTCTGAAGTATCCTTGGCAAATATGTTCTCCCATACAGTTGGTTCCCTTCTCATTTTGATGATGATTTCTTTAGCAATGGAAAAGCTTTTTACTTTGATGCAGTCCCATTTGTTTATTTTTTTCACTGTATTTCCCTTGCCCTAGGGGATACATTAGGAAAAATATTGCTATATGGAATATCTGAAATTGTCCTGCTTAAGTTTTCCTCTAGAACTTTTATGGCATCATAACATATTTAAGTCTTTTTAAAATTTATTTATTTTTAGAGAGTGGGGAAGGAAGGGAGAAAGAGGGAAAGAAACATCACTGTGTGGTTGCCTCTTGCACACTCCCAACTTGGACCTGGCTTACAACCCAATCATGTGCCCTGACTTGGAATCAAACCAGTGACCCTTTGGTTTGCAGGCCAGCACACAATCCACTGAGCCACACCAGCCAGGATTATATTTAAGATTTTTAATCCATTTTGAGTTTATTCTGGTGTATGGTGTAAGTTGGTGGTCAAGTTTCTTTTTCTTTCTTTCTTTCTTTTTTTGCGTATTATCAGTCCAGTTCTCCCAATACAATTTATCGAAGAGGATATCTTTACTCCATTGTATGGTCATGCTTCCTCTGTCAAATATTAGTTGATTGTAAGACTTGGGTTTATTTCTGGGCTCTCTATGCTGTTCCGTTAACCTATGTGTCTGTTCTTATGCCAGTACCAGACTGTTTTATTTGCAGTGGCCTTGTAGTTGAGTTTGACATCAGTCATTGTGATCCCTCCTACTTTGTTTTTCTTTCTCAAGATGGCTGAGGCTATTCAGGGTTGTTTTTAGCTCCATATGAATGTTTAAAATATTTGTGAAATATGGCAATAGCATTTTAATAGAAATTTCATTGAATCTGTAGATTTCTTTGAGTAGTATGGACATTTTAATGATGTTAAGTCTTCCAATTCATCAGTGTGGTATATGCTTTCATTTTCCTTAATTTCTTTCTTCAGTGTTTTGTAGTTTTCTGAGTACAGGTCTTTTACCTCCTTCATTAAATTGATTCCTAGGTACTTTATTTTTCTTGTTGCTATAGTAAATGAGATTTTTTCCTAGTTTCTCTGTCTAATTTTTGATTATTGGTGTACAAATATGCAATCTATTTCCAAATATGGAGTTTGTAACCTGTTTTCCCAAATTCACATATTAGATCAAGTGGTCTTTTGGTGGAAACTATAGGGTTTTATGTATACTATCATGTTATTGGTGAATAATAACAGTTTTACTTCCTTGTTTTGGATGCCTTTTATTGACTTTTCTTGTCTGATCTCTGTGGCTAGAAATTCCAGTACTATGTTGAATAAGAGTGATGAAAGTGAACACCCTTGACTTATTCCCGATTTTACGGAAAAATTTCCTTGTTGTTGGCTATAGGTGGTTTCTGTTTTATTATGTTGAGGTATGTTTCCTCTATTCCCACTTTTCTGAGTGTTTTTTTTTTTTAATCATAAATGGGTGCTGGATTTTATCAAATGCTTTTACAGCATCTGTTAATATTATTATGTTGTTTTTGTCCATTTTATTTATGCAGTGTATTATGTTTATTGATTTACAAATATTGTACCATCCTTGCATCCCTGGGATGAATTCCATTCTATCATGTATTTTTGAATCTGGATTGCCAGTATTTGGTGAGGATTTTCACATCTATGTTTATCAGAGATATTAGCCTATAATTTTCTTTGTTGTATCTTTACCTGGTTTTGGAATTAGGAAGATGCTGGCCATGTAAAAAGTGTTTGGGAGTCTTCCCTCTTCTTGAATTTTTTTGAATAGTTTGAGAAGGATAGGAATTAGTTTTTCCTTAAATGTTTGGTAAAATTCACCTGCAAAGCCATCCATTCCAGATGCCTGGAATATTTTGATTACTGCTTCAATTTCACTAGTTGTTAGTCTGTTCAGGCTTTCTGCTTCTTCTTGAATCAGATTTTGCAGATTATATGTTTCTAGAAAATTTTCTATTTTGCCAAGGTTGTCCTATTTCTTGGCCTATATTTGTTCATACTAATTTCTTGGAATCCTTTGTAATTCTGTGATATTGCTTGTAACTTCTCTTTTATTTTGGATTTTATTTACTTGGACCCTCTTTCTCTTTTTTGTATTTTTGTTTTTGATGACTTTGGTTAAATGTTTGTCATTTAAAAAGAAAATATTTTTAAAGAACCAGCTCCTAGTATATTGATCCTTAGAATTGTTCTTCTAGTTTCTATGTTACTTAATTCTGCCCTGATCTTATTTCATTTCTTCTATTCACTTTGGGCTTTGTTATTGTTGCTTTAACTCTTTCAGATGTAAGGTTAGGTTGTTTATTTGAGATTTTTCTACCTTCTTTAAAAGTTTTATTTTGTTATCTTCTGAGAAGGGAAGGGAAAGAGACAGAGAGGAAGAGAAACATTGATACATGGTTGCCTTTCACCTGCATCCAGCTATGGACCTGGCTGGAGACCTGGTTTGCAACCTGGTTATGTGCCCTGGCTGGGAATTGAACCAGTAACCTTTGGGTTCACAGGATGGCACCTAGCCACTGAGCCACACCAGCCAGGTGTATCTTCTTTAGATAGGCCTGCATTGCTATGAACTTCCTTCTCAGGACTGCCTTCACTGTGTCCTATAGGTTTAGGGTTGTGTGTGTTCATTTTCATTTGTTTTTAAATATCTTTGATTTATTCCTTGATCTCATTGTTCCCCCATTTCTTATTTAATAACATGGTATGCAGTCTCCATGTATTTGAATGTTTTTGAGCTTTTTCCCTGAGGTTGGTTCCTCATTTCAGTCCTTTGTGATCTGTGACAGTAATTGATATGATTTCAGTTTTCTTGAATTTATGGAGGTTTGTTTTGTGTCCTACTATGTGGTCTATTTTTTAAAATGTTCCATGTACATTTGAAAAGAATGTATATTTTACTTCTTTGGGGTGAAAGGTTCTGAACATATCAATTAAGTCTATTTGATTTAGAGTGTTGTTCAATGCCAAAATATCCTTTATTAATTCTTTGTTTGCAAGTTTTATCTATTGTTGATAGTGGAGTAATAAAATCCCCTCCAATGACTGTGTTATTGTTAATAACTTTCTTGAAGTCTCCTAAGATTTTCTTTATATATTTAGGTGCTCCTATGTTGGGTGCATACATCTTTAGAAGGATTATCTCCTCCTGTTGGACTGCACCCTTAAGTGTTATGTTGTGATGTTCTTTGTCCCTTTTTATGGCTTTGGTTTTGAAGTCTATTTTGTCTGATATACATTAAATATTGCTACCCTAGCTTTCTTTTTGTATCTGTTTGCTTGGAATATCTTTTTCTATCCCTTCATTTTTGACCTGTGGAGATCTTTTTTTCTGAGGTGAGTCTCTTGTAGACAGCATATATTAGGGTCCTGTTTTATCTATTCAGCTGCCTTATGTATTTCGATTGGAACATTTAATTCATTTACATTTAAGTTTATTATTGATAGGTGCTTATTGTCTTTTTCCCCATACTTGCCTCTGTCTCCGTCTCTCTCTCTCTCTCTCTCTCTCTTTATATATATATATTTATATATATATATTTTCTTCTCCTTTTCTTAGCAATCCCTTTAGCATCTCTTGCAGTGCTGGCTTGGAGATGTACTCTTTTAGTCTTTTCTTCTCTAGGAAACTTTATTTTGCCTTTCATTTTAACTGAGAGCCTTGATGGATAGAATAGACTTGGTTGTAGATCCTTGTTTTTCATCACCTGGTATATTTTGTGCCAATCCCTTATGCCTTCTAGTGTTTCTGTTGATAACTCAGCTTATAGCCTTATTAGAGCTCTCTTGTAAACTCTTTAAGATTCGCTGTTTATCTTTAATATATCCATATTGAATTAGGATGTATCTTGGATTAAGCTTCTTTGGGTTCGTATTGATCAGGATCCTCCATGCTTCTTGAACATGAATGAAATTTTTCCTCACCAAGTTACAAAAGTTGTTTGTAATTTTTTTCAAACTGGTTTTCTTTTTCTTGCTGTTTCTTCTTCTTCTGATATTCCTATAATGTGAATGTTGTTATGTTTCATGTTATCCTGAAGCTCCCTTAAACTATCCTCATTCTTTTTGAGTTGTTTTGTAACTCCAACTGGGTATTTCTTTCTATCTTGTTTTCTAGCTTGCTGATTCAGTCCTCTGCTTCATCTAGCCTGCTTTTAATTCCTCCTAGTATATTTTTCATTTCAGATATTGTATTCTTTATTTCTTTGTGGTTCTTATTCATAGTTTCTATGCCCTTTTTCATGCTACTGTATTTCTCACTAAGTTCTTTGTAGCTCCCATAAAGTTCCTTGTTTTTTTCACCAAGTTCCTTGAGCATCCTTATAACTATTATTTTAAATCCTATGTCTAATGGATTTCTTGACTCTTATTTCATTTAGCTCTGAAATTGAAATAGTTTAACCATTTGACTAAAAATACCTTTTCTCAAATATATTGTAGAAAAAGATAAGTTGCAAAAAAATTTCAATGATTTCTGTATGCAGGTTAAATTCTGAGTTTCCCAGCTAAATTTTGACAAACCAATTGGATTAGAGTTCAGTTTTCTTATTAAAACAATTACCAAATATTTATTTTGATAATTTTTAATTCAAGGTTCAGTAATTAAACATTAAAGCTGTGAGGGAATCTATAATAAAAATATAAAAAGGTGAATAAAACAGTATTATGGCACAGGGGTAGAATTGTTTCTAAATAATTTTTAAAAGTGTTCATGAAGATTGGGGTACTTTAATCTATTTTGAATATTTATAAAGCATTCCAAACCTTTTGAGAAACTAACTGAATGAATAGTTAGTCCTTTTTTCACTTTGATCAAACATTTCAACATAAATTCATTCACTCAATACTAAGTGCCATTTCCACTGATATTATTCATAAACCTTCTATGTCCTGTGGAAAAGAAATGTAAAATTGAACAACAATTTTTTAAGTCATGAAATTAAACTATTTCATGCATTTTTTTTTAAATTTTATTGTTGTTGTATTACATCCATCCCCTTTTTGCTCCCCTCTGTCCCCCCAACCACCCACCCATTCCCCCCAAAGTCAATCCCACCTGTTGTCCATGTCCATGGTTCCTTTATACTAGGTTCTTGTCTAAGCTGCTCCCCTTCTTTGCCTCTACCTCTCCCTCCCCCCTACCCCGTTCCCCTGACCGCTGAAGGCCTATTCCTTGTATTCATATACTTGGTTCTGTATTGGTTGTTGTTAGTTTTGTTCATTATTGTCCTGTAAGAGGTGAGATCATATGATATTTGTCCTTCACTGACTGGCTTATTTCACTAAGCATAATACTCTCCAGTTCCATCCATGTTGTTGCAAAGGGTACAAGTTCCTTCTTTCTTTCTGCTACATAGAATTCCATTGTGTATATGTACCAAAGTTTTTTGATCCAAT
>PVIW01014399.1:0-23593 GCA_004026585.1 Noctilio leporinus | reverse complement strand
TCCAAAAGTTTACTGCCTATATTTTTCTCCAGGACCTTTATGGTGGCACTGCTTATGTTTAAATCCTTTATCCATCTTGAGTTTATTCTGGTGTATGGTGTAAGTTGGTGGTCTAGTTTTATCTTTTTGCATGTTGCTGTCCAGTTCTCCCAACACCATTTGTTGAAGAGACTGTTTTTACTCCATTGGATGTTCCTTCTCCCTTTGTCAAATATTCTTTGACCATAGAGTCCTGGGTTAATTTCTAGGCTCTCTATTCTGTTCCATTGATCTATATGTCTATTCTTATTCCAGTACCAGGCTGTTTTGATGACAGTAGCCTTGTAGTATTGTTTGAAGCCTGGTATTGTGATTCCTCCTACCTTGTTCTTCTTTCTCAAGATTGTGGTGGCTATTCTTGGGTGTTTTTGGCTCCATATAAATTTTTGAAGTATTTTTTCTATTTCTGTGAAGTCTGTCATTGGTATTTTAATTGGGATTGCATTGAATATGTACATTGCTTTGGGTAGTATGGACATTTTAATGATGTTAATTCTTCCCATCCATGAACATGGTATATGTTTCCATTTATTTGTATCTTCCTTGATTTCTTTCTTCATTATTCTGTAGTTTTCTGAGTACAGATCTTTTACCTCCTTAGTGAAGCTTATTCCTAGGTACTTTATTTTTCTTGTTGCTATGGTAAATGGGATTTGTTTTTTCACTTCTGTTTCTGTTGTTTCATTATTGGTATATAAAAATGCTTTTGATTTCTGGATATTGACTTTATACCCAGCTATTTTGCTAAATTTGCTTGTTAGGTCGAGTAAGTTTTTGGTGGAGCCTATCGTATTTTGTATGTATACTATCATATCATCTGCAAATAATGACAGTTTGACTTCCTCCTTTCCAATTTGGGTACCTTTGATTCCTTTTTCTTCTCTGATGGCTATAGCTAGAACTTCCAAGGCAATGTTGAATAGAAGTGGAGAAAGTGGACAGCCTTGTCTCGTTCCTGATCTTAGGGGGAAAGCTTTCAGTTTTTGTCCATTAAGTATGATGTTGGCTTCAGGTTTCTCTATGATGTTGAGGTATGCTCCCTCTATTCCCATTTTGCTGAGTGTTTTTATCATAAATGGTTGCTGTACTTTATCAAATGCTTTTTCAGCATCTATTGATATGATCATATGGTTTTTATCTTTCAATTTGTTGATTTATGAATATTGTACCATCCTTGCATCCCTGAGATAAAACCCACTTGATCATGGTGTATGATCTTTGTAATATACTGCTGAATCCAGTTGCATTTTCTAAACTTTTAATTACAGTTATAGAGATTGCATTTCCTGCTTTTCTCCTTTTAAGGGCACAATTTTATAAACAAACATGGCCTGCAAATATTATTATGTGTTTTTAATTAGTCCTGCCAAAAAGAGGTTGCTGATAACTGTTCTCTGCAGCTCTTTGTCCTAGGGGTCCCAGTGGATTGCAAACCCTATAAACTACAAAATATTTGATCAAATATCTCTACTCCAAAAAGCTATTCTAGTTCCTTAACCTTTGAAATTCACAGTGCGATATTTTGTTAACTTGGAGATCCATACAGGGAGTGTGAGCATCTCAGTCCTACCTGCTAGAAGTAGTAGAGCAATCCAGACAGAATGTTGCTGTGCAGAAAGAGACACCACCTGTGTACCTCAGAAATGCAGCATCTCAGCCCAGTCCCTAGACCACGGGTGGCACACACAAGGCCCATGGGCAAAATCAGGACCTCCATCTTCTTTTATTAGGCCCTGCACCTTGTTTCTACCGAGCTCACTTAACTGTTAAGGAGTAGTTATGTTTATACAGTCCTAAAATTACATTCAGCCCTTTGAAGGCAACCACAAGGCTAATATGGCCTCCAGAGAAAACAAGTTTGACACCCCTGCCCTAGACCTACTGAATTGAAATCTGCATTTTAACAAAGCTGCAGCTGAGTCTCACAAATACAAGTGTGAGAAACATACATCTACAGTGCACTTAGCCTCTCATAAAACAGGCACTGTCTCAATAATCTTTATAGTCTTAAGACTGTAAAGTTTAAACTGCTTGTCAGATACCCCTATAAGCTTTCTGTCATACCTGGTTATCCAAACTGGTGTATTTTTTCTTAATTTGTTGGTTCCTTGTTTTTAACCACTTGCAAAGTTAAGCCACTAAATCACCTATGTAAACCATGATTAATTCCTTTGACATTAATAGCAGGCTGACTTCTATCTCTTGCTACCCCAAAGCACTGCTAATTGCCCTCTGATTGTTTATCTTTGTATCTTTTTATGAGTGCTCACCAGGCCAGAAACAAATGCCAGACAGGTTTTGGGAAGGCTGAACACATGCTATGACTATACCTTGTTAGTAAAAGGGCTTTGCTTTCTTTGTTTTGTTTTCTTTCTTATGGGAAGGATGACGCCTCCATAATTATAGGTATTGATGTTTAAGACTCAGAATGTTTTCCAAACTACCAAGGGACTACACCTCCAGCAACCTTGGAGCTGTACCCTGGTTGGATTCTCTTGCCAGTTTTCTTCACATCTAACCAGCACTAGATTTGTATTAAGTATAAGGAAAGGAAGGAGGACCCCATCCATGTAAGGCTGCCTCCTGAATAAACATTAAAGAATCACAGGGAACCCTCACAACTGATGGTTAATTTGATTCTGTGAAGTCCTCAAGACTATAGTTACTTCAGCCTTCTTCACAAGATAACATGTTACCTTTATAAGCCACCCCCACAAAAAAAGAAAACAAACAAACAAACAAAAAAAAAAACACTATTGTTCTAATGCTATCCTAAGCAGTATAATTAAGTCTCTGAGTGAGTAATTGTGTACCTGAATTCAAAATAAGACTTCACAAGTAACACAAAATTCTAATTATAATCTCTGGGAAGAGTCTTGGCTTATAGTTAGAATACACAAGTACCACCTTAGTGTAAGTATTAGTATTAGTATAAGAATAGGCATTATTCTGTAGGGCTGGAGAAAAACTGTACAAGAAGGGAAATGAGGCAGGTCTTCTCACCTTCTGAAACAGTGAGGCTGTATGTTCTAAATAATACAAGATTTCAGAAGGTGCTGAAGAAAACTAAGCATGGGGATATGCTGAGTTTTTTGTTATTTTAAACTTGGTATTTTTTAGTAATACCCATAAAATAGTTATCAAGAGAAGCTCCCCACCCCCATGATGTTCTTGAGCTACCATTGAAATAAAAAAGCCATACAAAGATTAAAAATCTGATATCCCCAAAGCTAATATGAATGCTATGGTAATAGGTTAGAGTTGAAGATACCCATATGAATAATTTACAGATAAACAGATACAGAAATCAATCTATAGGTTTATATATCCGTGAGTTAGTGTGTACACAGATTTCCTAGCTCTGTTCATTGAAAGGGGCTTAGAAGCAGCAATAGCAATAAGCACACCTAGCACCCAGATCTTGGTTTCTAAATACCTTTCTTCAATAAAATAAACCATGGATACTTGGAGAACTAGTTAATTCCAGAGATCTGGGGAGGCAAATGCAAGAAAAGCTTGGAGCATCTTGTGCTGCCAGAAAGTGCCAAAGGAAGTACTAAAAAATAAAAATAAAAAAAGGCAGTGGTGAGGTGGAGAGAGACTTATTGAAAAGACTTGGAAGCCAATCTGAAAGAGCTCTCATGCCCAAAGCTGAAACATCTTGAACAAGAAAAGGGATAACAACAGCATTGGATTATAACACACGTATGTTATATGTACAAATACATACATAAATGGGGAAGTGAAACTCTTTCTTAGAGAAGATAAGTAGTGTCCAGTAATTGCTGTTTCAACACATTTTACTTGATGATGCTAATGCCATGGCCTAGAAATCTCAACCAGGTAACTTAAAATGATTTGAAGTGGATTATACATAATTACGGCGGAGGGTGGCTATTGTGGGAAAGTTTAGAACACATGCCTCAACTAAAAGAGGCATGTACTAAAAGAGCAAGCCCAGGGCAGGAAAAAAATCTTGTATTTTCAAGAAAACTAAGAAATTGAGTCCTTAGTTGGTGAGGGAGTGTAGAAACAAGTATTCTTAAAAGTCACCACCCGTTTATGATGTGCATGGAGGTTTGGAATCCTGTGGGGATTTCCAATTTTTATCTATCCTGGGAATCTCTCCATTTTAAAAAGGAACTGTAGAGAGGGCATGGCGAACAGTAGTATAATGAATAGAGACAACAAAATTGTACTATAGTCATATAATATAGCTACAAAGGCAATCATATTGCAATATATAAATATATGAAAGTAACAGGTTGTACGCCTACAGTTTATACAATGTTATATGTCAAATATATCCAGTGAAAAAATAAAGAGGACAAGACATAAAAGAGCAAATCAAGACATCATAGCATTGCAAAAGCTTCCTAGAAGTCAGGGAGTTCAACTAACTCGTTTTCCACATATGAAAATAGTCACAGAGAGGTTAGCTGCAATACCTCAGAGCAGGGCATTAAACAGTCCTGGTTACTGGCAGATTCTTGGGCACCTCAGCTACCAGAGTGTCACTTTGGGCAAGCTCCTAAAACTTCCCAGGCCTCCATCTGCTCTTTGGTAAGAGAGCAGTAGTAACAGCACATACCTATTTTTAAAATTTATTTTTCTTAAAATGTTGTGACCTTTAGTATTTTATTAATTTCAGATATACAATATAGTGATTGGACATTTACAATGTGCTCATCACACTAAATCTAGTAACCATCTGTCACCATACAAAATTATTACAATATTACTATCTTTGTTAAGCTGTACTTTACATTCCGATGACTTTTGGGGATGTAAAGTGCAGCTTAGGAAAATAGTCAATATTTGGAAATTTGTACATCACCTTTTTCACTCACTCTCTTACCCTCTTCCCACCTGGCAACCATCAGCTTGTTCTATCTATGGGTCTATTTCCATTTTGTTTGCTCATTTGTTTTTTGTTTTTGTTTTTTAAAATATTTTATTCACCATTTTTAGAAAGAGGGGAAGGGAGAGAGGCAGAGAGGGAGAGACCCATCAATGTTTGGTTGCCTTCCACCTGCCTCCAGCTACGGACCTGGCTGGAGACCTGGCTTGCAACCTGGGTATGTGCCCTGGCTGGGAATCAAACCAGTGACCTTTGTGTTCGCAGGCTGGCACCTTATTCACTGTGCCACCAGCTAGGGCTGTTCATTTGTTTCTGTTCTTCAGATTCTACATGTGAGATCCTGCGGTATGTGTCTTTCTCTATCTGACTTCACTAAGCACAATACTCCCTCTAGGTAATCCATGCTGTTGCAACTGGCAAGATTTCATTTTTTATGGCTGAGTGATATTTTATTTGTGTGTGTGTACGTATCCAGCTTTAGCCGTGCAGAAGCTTTTTAAATATATATATATATATGTTTTCACATCTGTTCTATCAATGGGCACTTGGTTTGCCTCCATAGCTTGGCTATGTAAATAATGCAATGAGCAAAGGAATGTATATATCTTTTTGAATTATTGTTTCTGATTTCTTCAGATAAATGCCCAAAAGTGGAATTGCTGGATTACATGGCAGTTCTATTTTCAGTTTTTTGAGGAAATTCCATAATGTTTTCCATAGTTGCTGCACCAGCTTACAGTTGCACCAGTGGTGCGCGAGGGTTCTAGTTTCTCCACATCCTCCTCAATATTTGTTATTGATGAGAGTTATTCTGAAGGTATGAGGTGATATCTCATCATGGTTTTAATTTGAATTTTTCTGATGATTAGTGAATTTGAACATTGTTGCATATACCTATTTGCCATCTGTACATCCTCTTTGAAGAAATGTGTGTACAGGTTGTTTGCGCAATTTTTATTTATTGTTTTTGCTTTAGAAAGGTGAATTTTATTACATATTTATTTTATTTTATTTTATTGTTGTTCAATTACAGCTGCCCCAATTTTAACTCTGTTGCTTTCCCCCTGCCTCTCTGACTGCTCCCACAGTCAGTCCCCATCCTGTTGTCCATGTCTACGGGGCCTTTTATACTTGTTCCTTAACTCAACCCTTCCCCTTCTTTACCCCATTATCCCCTTCCCTCTCCCCTCTGGTCACTGTCAGTTTACTCCTTATTTCAATGTCTCTGGTTCTGTTTTGCTCATTTGTTTGTTTTATTTATTAGGTTCTACTTTTAGGTGAGATCATATATTTGTCATCAATGCCTGGCTTATTTCACTTAGTTCCATCCATGCTGTTGCAAATGGTAGGAGTTCCTAGTATTTAATTGTTGTAAATTTACAACAGTTTTTTCAGCCTCTCCTTTACTAATGGGCACTTAAGCTGTTTTCCTAGACTTGGCTATTGTAAATAACATTGCTATGAACATTGTGATGCATAGGTTCTTTGGAACTGGTGTTTCACAATGCTTAAGAGTGTCATGCCACCTAGCAGTGGAATCACTGAGTCAAAGGCAGTTCCATTTTTAGTTTTTGAGCAAATCCCATATTGTTTTCTACAGTGGCTGCACCAGCCTGATTCCCACCAACAATGCACTAGGGTTCTCTTTTCTACGAATTCTTGCCAGCGCTTGATTGTTGATTTGCTGATAATGGCCAGTCTGACCAGTGAGAGGTGGTATCTCACTATTGTTTTAATTTGCATCTCTCTGATGGCTAATGATGTTGAGCATCCTTTCACATGTCTATGATCCCTTTATATGTCCTTTTTGGTGAAGTGCCTGTTCAGGTCCTTTGCCCATTTTTTAATTGGATTTTTTGTCTTCCAGTTGAGTCCTATGAGTTATTTATATATTTTGGAGATCAAACCTTGTCCAAGGCATCATTGGCAAATATATTTTCTCTTACATTGGTTCCCTTTTCATTTTCATAATGTTTTCTTTAGCTGTGCAGAAGCTTTTTAATTTGATGTGGTCCCATTTGTTTATTCTTTCCTTTATATCTCTTGCACTAGGAGATATATTGTTGAAAACATTGCTGCATGGAATATCTGAAATTTTACTGCCTATGATTTCCTTTGGGACTTTTATGGTATCACAACTTATATTTAAGTCTTTTATCCATCTTTCATTTATTTTAGTGTATGATGTTAGTTGCTGGTCTAGTTATATTATTTCTGTGTTTGTTTGTTTGTTTTTACATGCACCTGTCCAGCTCTCTCAACACCATTTATTTAGAAAGCAAGTGTTACTCCATTTTATGTTCTTCCCCTCTTTGTCAAATGTTAATTGACCATCAAGACTTGGATTTATTTCTGGGTTCCCTATTCTTTTTCATTAATCTATGTGTCCATTATGCCAGTACCAGACTGTTTTGATTACAATGACTTTATAATATAATTTGATATCAGGTATTGTGATCCCTTCTACTTTGTTCTTCTTTCTCAAAATTGCTGAGGCTATTTGTAAATTTATAGTTCTATATACATTTTTTGGAATATTTGTTCTATATCTATGAAATATATCATTGGTATTTTAATAGAGATTATGTTGAATCTATAGATTGCTTTGGGTAGTATGGACATTTTAATGATGTTAATTCTTCCAACCCATGAACATAGTATATGCTTCCATTTATCTGGGTTTTTAAAAATTTTTTTCTAAAGTGGTCTGTAGTTTTCCAAGTATAGGTCTTTTGCCTTTTTGGTTAAGTTTATTCCTAGGTACTTTATTTTTCTTGTTGTTATAATAAATTGGATTTTTTCTAGTTTTTCTTTCTTATATTTCATTGTTTTGCCAAATTCACTTATTAGGTAAAGCAGTTTTTTGGTGGAGTCTATTGGGTTTTCTATGTACACTATGATGTCATCTGCAAATAATGACAGTTTTACTTCCTTCTTTCCAATTTGGATACCTTTTATTTATTTTTTCTTATCTGATTGCTGTGACTGCCCAATTTTTGTCAGAATTTTTTTTATGTTGAGTTGTATGAGTCCCTTATATACTTTGGATATTCATTCCTTATCAGATATATAACTTGGAAATAACTTCTTCTTTACTGTCCAACAGCTTTTTGGTCTGGTGTAGACCCAATCATTTATTTTTATTTTGTTGCTATTATACAGAAAAAATTAAGAACAATGTCAGAGAATTTACCACCTATGTTTTTTTTAAGAGTTTTATGATCTGAAGTCTTACATTTAATTCTTCAATCCACTAGAGTTTATTTTAGTGTACAGTGTAAGAAACTGGTCCAGCTTCAACTTTTTCATGTAACTGTTTCATATGTTTCTATTTTTATGCCAGTACTATGCTGTTTTGATTACTGTTGCCTTGTAGTATAAGTTGATGTGAGAAAGCATTTGTTCTTCTTTCTCAAGATTGTTGAGGCTATTCAGCATCTTATGTGGCTCCATATAAATTTTAGAATTCTTTGTTCTAATTTTGTGAAAAATACCATTTGTATTTTGACAAGGTTTGCATTGAATCTGTAGATCGTTTTGAGTAATATGGCTATTTTAACTATTTTTAAAAATTTTTTAATATTTTATTTATTTTAAGATTTTATTATTTTTAGAGAGAGGAGTAGGGGGAGAGACAGAAAGGGAGAGAAACATCAATGTATGGTTGCCTTCCATCTGCTTCCAGCTATGGATCTGGCTGGAGACCTGGCTTGCAACTTGATTATGTGCCCTGTCTGGGGAATCGAACCAGTGACCTTTGGGCTCACAGGCTGGCACCGTATCCAGTGTGCCACCAGCCAGGGTTTATTTAATATTTTTAGAGAGAGGGGAAGAGGGGAGGAAGAAAGGGAGAGAAACATCAATGTATGGTTGCCCTTCTCCTACCTCCAGCTACAGACCTTGCTGGAGACCATGGCTTGCAACCTGGTTATGTGCCCTACCTAGGAATCAAACCAGTGACCTTTGGGTTTGCAGGCTGATGCCTATCCACAGAGCCACACCAGCCAGGTATTTTAACAATATTAATTCCTCCAATTTATGAGCATGGTATATATAGCCTCCCATTTATTTGTGTCATCTTCAGTGTCTTTCATCAGTGTTTTATAGTTTTCAGAGTATAGACCTTTTGCCTCTTTGGTCAAATTTATTCTTAGGTATGTTTTAGAGGATATAATTGTAAAGGAATTATTTTCTTAATTTCTCTTTCTGATAGTTCATTCTTAGCATGTAGGAACAACATTCATTTCTGTATATTTTGTATACTGCAACTTTACTGAAATCATTTATAGCTGTAATAGGTGTATGTGTGTGTGGGGGGGGTGCATATACGTGTGTGTATGTTTACTTAAGTGCAAACCTCTTACAGAGTTTCTGAGAGGATGGAATGAGGGAAGGCATGTGCAGTGCTGAGCCCAGGGCTGGGCATAGAGGAAATTCTCAACAAATCTTACAGCATTTGGAAGAAGCAGGGTTTGATTGAAAACTCAGAAATCCTGACTCTCTGTTCAGTGTTTCTCCAGGTTTCAACTAAAGGAATTCTAGGGCATGGAGCTTGGTTGTAGAGCATTTCATCTGGATTTTCTCAGTGTCTTTCAAATCATCCCACTTAGGCTGCCTGACCCACCCACTTCTGAAATTAGCTCTGCCTCCAATTGACTAATTGTTGATGCAAGAATAAGACAGAAATAAAATTTTCAAGTCAAAGCTGGACAATAGCAACAGAAGAGTCACTGTCCCAGGCAGAGACATTTTAATGAAACTAAGTTTCCTTCAGATCAGAGTTTCTTAACTTGGGCACTAAGTAACTTTTAGGGCTGGATAATTATTTTCTGTAGGAGACTGGCCCATGCATAGTAGTATGTTTAGCAGCATCCCTGGCCTTTGCCTTCTAGATGCCAGTGACCCCCACCCACTTTCCAGTCTCTAAATATTGCCAAAAGTCTCCTGGGAGCCAAAATTGCTTTTATGTAAGAATCATTACTCCAGGTAGTCCCCAGGGCAGGCAGGCAGGACTTTCTGGACCACCAATATTCCTCTCCATGCCATAAGTAAGAGCAAAAATCAGTCTTATTTCTACCTATGACCAAGTAACAAAATAATTTTCTTTTCAAAACAAAGTGGCTTAAGAAGAGGTCTTTTGTAACTGAAGCCCACAGAACTCAAGATGATGGATCCATGCCATTATCAGTCACCACCAATCCCCTTTCAGTCTGACAAAGGTCTTGCCAGTGAAGCTTGTTCTGTCACAATCATGCAGTCTCTATTAGCATCCATGCTCCATAGATAATGTCAAATATTTGTGTCAGACTCAGAGCTCTCAGTCTAAAATCATACAATAAAGAAAGTGCCAACGAATAGAATCAGAACTTTAGGTTACTGCACCTCATAAGATGATGCATAGGATTTAATTTGGCAGAAACTTCATCTGGGTGCTCTAATTAAAATCCCCCTATTTCTGGAAAGTTGTAGGGCATTTGTAACTCAGGTATAAGAAGCTACAGAACCAACTGTACCATTTGGCATATGGAAGGAAGGGTCAGTGCCTGTCACAAACTCCACCTTCTCAATATTGGCCCCTCCCTTTCTCTGATGCTGATGAACATTGTACTCTATAATAGCAGTTCCCAACCTTTTTGGTACCAGGAGCTGGTTTCATGGAAGCCAGTTTTTCCACGGACTGGTCGGGTAATGGTTTCAGGGTGATTCAAGCACATTATATATATTATGCACTTTATTTCTATTATTACTACATTGTAATATATCATCAAATAATTATACAACTCACCATAATGTAGAATTACTGGGAACCCTGAGCTTGTTTTCCTGCAACTAGACTGTCCTATCTGGGGGTAATGGGAGACAGTGACATCCAAAGTATGTTACTTATGTCCAGTCTACTCCGTAATCTCATTTTGGTTGCTGTTACTGCAGAAAACCCTGCTTCACAAAGATAGGATGTTGCAAATGGAAGCACGCTTTTCAGTGCTTTTGTGGCAATCTCAGGATATTCTGCCTTGATTTTAGTCCAGAATGTATGGAAATTTGAAGTTTTCTCAAACATACTTTTAAGGCCACCATTTTCTATCTCAAGCAGTTGATCCTCTTCTATCACAGACAAAGTTAATTCACTGGGCTTATTCACAAATGGGTCATGGATCTATTCCTTCTCAGTTGAAGGATCTCTGGTGGATGGAAAGTAATATTCAAACTCTTTTGAAAGGTGAAATAGGTGACCATGCACCAGCTGGGAGAAAAAGGTCCTGACTTAGCCTCTTTTAGAATCTCTGCTAATGTTTGAAACATGTCAAAAATCCCAATGTTCACTCATCACCCCCATAATTATGGTTTGGCTTTGATTGCAGCCACTTTATCTGCTGACTTGAATACAGTTGTTGTTCTCCCTTAAAGTGACAGGTTGAGTTTCTTGAGCAGGTTGAATATGTCATACAAGTAAGCAAGTTTTGCAACTCATTCTGTGTCACTGAAATGTGCTGCCAGTGGGGACTTTTTTAAGAGATATCTCTAGAGTGGCTTTGGTAACCCAAAATCTCTAGCCAGTGATCTACCTCTAGAAAACTACCTCACTTCTGAGTATACGAGAAGACATGTGTGCTTTACATCCATCTCTTCACAGAGCTGTGCAAATAGACATGAGTTAAGGGTGTGAACTTTAATGTGGTTGATGATTTTAATCACATTCTGCAAAATATTGTTAAGTTTAGTAACATTTTGTGCTAGCCAGCATTTCTCTATGGATGACAATGTGTGTAGAATCACATTCAGAAACTACTTCTTTGACCCAAATAGTGAAACCAGAAAACCATGCAGTCATGGCTGCCACTCTGTCTGTGCATATACTGACACAAAATGGCCAGCTTGGTTTTTTTGATATGTAATCATTCAAAACTTGAATAATTCTGCAGCTGTGGCATTGGTTGGCAACAAAAGCGCACAAAACATATTCTCATGCATATCGTCCTGAAAAATATATCACACAAAAACAACCATTGTTGCCTTGTTGTCAACATTGGTAGATTCATCAACCTAGATTGTGTACCATTGGTACCACTGCGTAGCAATCCTCTATAACTGTGTCTCAGTATCCTTTGCTATTTCAGCAATTCATCTAGTTATGGTGCTAGCCAAAGAGGAACACATGCCACCTTTTAAACTACAGCCCCTCCTAAAAGTTCCTGACAAATGTCCTTACCAGCTGCAGGATCAACTCTTTACCAATAGTAAGGGGCTTCTTAGCTTAGCAATGTGGTCAGCCTCTAAGAATGATGCTCCCAGGGCAGGCACATTTCATATTAACATTTTTTTCTTTTGAAAAACTCCAGTAGGCTTGTCTTCTAATGCAGGGTGCTTGATCTTCATGTGGCAAAGCAGTTTTGAAGGCTCCATTGCTTCTCTGGATTACCGGTTGCCACATATTATACAAAGTGGACTTGGAAAATGTGAATCACCTATTGCAAAGAACCGGTAGGTTAAGTAGGACTCTTATTATTTTCTCTTAAATGCAGCTTTCTTTTTGTTGGCAGTCTTAGAGTCTTCTGCTGTCTCATCTTTGGGTCTTTCCCTCTTCTCAAAAAAGCTCTCCAGCAATGTTTGTTTTGTACTTATTTGGCTACGGTTAACTTTTGGGATTATCAAAACTCTGGCTGAGACAGCATGCAGTGAGGAAAAGAGGAGCAGCTGGAAGTGGTAAATTAAGTAATGGGCAGGCCACCCACGGAATGAAATAGATGTCAGATTCTGACTTACATTCTGACACCAGGTGCAGCTGTACAATTGAGGTACATCAACTCATTTGCCACTACAAAGCCTGCCACTAGATGCAGCTTAATTGTCACTTGCCACTCACTGATTAGGTTTTGATATGAGTCCTCAAGCAGTTGATTTATTATGGTCTGTGTGCAGTCATACCTCTCAGCTAATGATAATCTTTATTAGCAGCTGCTCCCCAAGCACTGGCATCACCACCTAAGCTCCACCTCAGATCCTCAGGCATTAGATTCTCATAAGGAGCACACAAAGCTTAGATCCCCTGCATGCTCAGTTCACAGCAGAGTTCTAGCTCCTATGAGAATCTGATGCCATCACTGATCTGACAGGAGGTGGAACTCAGGTGGTAATGTAAGCAATGGGGAGTGACTGTAAATACAGAAGAACCTTCACTTGCCTGCCCGCACTCACCTTATGCTGTGCTGTCTTGTTCCTAGCAGGCCCAACCCAGTAGCAGTCTGTGGCCCAAGGGTTGAGGATCCCTGGCATATAGAACCTAGCTTATTGTTGCTGTTTGAATGGCCAAGAATGGAAATGTCTGAATGATTGCTAGATGGGGAAAACAATTGTTTGTTTCCAAGACCTTTGCTAACCTTGGACATTTTAATGGTTCTACCTTCTAACATGATTCTAAGGTTTGGTTCAGCTTTGGAGGCACTTTCTCATGAGAACTGTAAGTGGGCATCTGCCACAGCCCTCAGGCAGTAAGCCTGGGTCAGGTTCATGTAATCATTCTTCCAATGACTACTTCCAAGTAGTCATTGCACACTGCTTTGTGCCCATCACTGCCTTAGACATTAGGGAAGAGTAGGAAACAAAAGACAAAAATCCTTGCTTACATTCTTGTGATTTTTCAATTGAGGGTATTTTTAGAAGAAATTAGATAGGCCCTGTATCCACAAATATAAACTGAACACATCAGCAGAGAAGATGTATTTTGTTAGAGTTATCACTTAAACTATAAGAAAATAGCAAATAAGGCCCTGGCTGGTGGCACGAGTGGATAAGGTGCTGGCCTGTGAACCCAAAGGTCGCTGGTTCGATTCCCCAGCCAGGGCACGTAACAAGGTTGCAAGCCAGGTCTCCAAGCAGGTCCATAGCTGGAGGCAGGTGAAAGGAAACCATACATAGATGTCTTTCTCCCCCTCTGCCTCTCTCTAAAAAATAATAAATAAAATATTTTTAAAAATTATTTAAAAAAAGAAAATAGCAAATAAAACTTTTGTGTATTTTGAGGCAGTGAATAGAAATGGAGAAATAAATGAATTATAATAGTAAAATGGACACTAAGAATATACTACAGACAAGTTTGAAGCTTTCTATACTAGTTGTAAGAAGATCAGGGCATCTGAAATATATTTAGCCTCCAACTTAGATAGGCAAAGTACATGGGTCCTAGAAAGATACAGAAAATAAAATGATGCCAAAATTTGTGTTCTTGGAATGAAGGGGGTGGGAAAAAGAGGGAGAAACATAGAGAAGGAAATTTAGAAGGAAGGTGGGGTAAAGGGAGGGAGAGAGAGAGAATACATCTCTCAGTGGCAAGTGGGCTATGACATTCCATTGAAAGGAGTTTAGGGCACAGAGAAAAATGGTGGCATAAAGATTATGACTCTGACATACATACAAGACTCCAGTTGGCACAACAAAACTAGTCTTTCCTCCAGAAAATAGAAAATAGCCTCTTCTGGATGCTTATATTATGACACAAAACAGCAGAAGGTAGAAGACGCCAATCTTCAGTTGTTTCAAAACGCAGGGAATGGGTAGCATGAATTTTATGCTTGAGAGAAACAAACTGCATTTTTTCTGGGTCAGAATTCAGAAATTAGAATTCTGAAGAAGAAATGGTAATGGTCTGTATAATTAACTATATTTTCGTCCATAAGGAAGCAGCAACATCTATGTTTCAAAAGCATCAAGCATGGCTGTCCTACTGTCTGCCTCATGGATCTTTGTGCTGGCTGAAAGTTCACATGTTTCTGAATGTTTGGAAGTATATTTATTATCCAGTTGTTTAGTTTTGTCTTCCCTATAAACAGTTTGGTCTCTGAGGAAAAGAAATAATGTGAACAGAGCAAGCACACACATGCTCTCAAAAATCCTCTCCTCCAATATCTGATACAGCTGGATTTTTCTAAGTTTTTATTCTAGGGCAAAAAGAATCATAAAGAGAAAGACCCTAGCTTTTCTCACAGTTCCATCTCATGCTCAGCACTGAATAATATGTTTTTAAAAATTACAGCAGCTTTTTGATTATGTGGCAATATTGGCTGGTTTTCAACGAAAGAAAATACAATTTAGAACTCTATCCTCTCTACTGTCCTTACAAATTCTTCTCCCTATAATACACCTATATCAGGATTGTTTTGTTTAATATACTGCAATTTTCTGCCAATTTTAGTATTGACAATACAATTACTCTACACCTTTCATGCTGTACTAGGGCCCTGGAACTGTCCTCTGCCTGCTCATCTCCCTGGAATGCTCTTCCTCAAACTCTTTGCATGATTAGGGTTTTCTAGCCTTCAGTTCTCAGTTGAAATGTCACCTCTTCAGAGAAAACTTTCCTGACTTTTTCCAAATTAATTTCTAAAATTCTGACTTAGTCCTTAAATTATGTACTCATTTATTGTGTGATTCCCTCTCTAGAAATAAGCTCAATGAGGCCAGAGACCTCACTTTTGCTCACTACAAATTCCTCAGAAGCATAGAATGGGCACTTAAATATCTGAGTGAATGAATGAACAAACAAATGAATGCTTATATTGGCAAGATCCCTGCCATCAGGAGACCTCATCTAATTTCTTTCCTTCACTATCAAACAATGATACTGACACCCAACTCAGAAATGGGATTTCCAATGGAAATGAAGTTCCTATTAACAGGGAGCCCAAAGACAAGAGGGTGGCTGTTCTAAGGAGCCTCAGAGGCACCGAGAAAGTTGGGCAGCAGTCCCAAAGAAGTGAGCTAGCTGGGGAGGTCCTTAGGAGCCACCCTTGGGGTCTCCTGTCATCTGGATCTGCACCAGCACCAAGACCTCCATGTCAGATCTAGTGGACAAAGAGAAGCATGGGTCTCTGATGACCTGTGTGTCCTGGCTCAACATGTGTATTTTATACATGTAATCTTAGACTCAAAGTTTTACCTAGACCCCAGAATCACTGAGACCTTTTAACTGAATGAGGAAATACACAAAAAAACTTTCAAAGTTGTTTAAAATTGGTAATGTATGCTACAGAGAATAAAGCCAGGCAAGTATAGTCAGAATTTAAACACATCGTGCATAACTATAAAATAATGCAAATGAACACACACATCCCTGAATTTATAGTTCCAAATGTGTGCACTACACTTAAATTTAGTCACCGTGAGTATCTCTGCTGTTATTCCAATAATAATTCCATTCATCAAGCCATATTTGGATCTTCCTTTTTAGAATTTCCAAGGGAAAATTAAAATACTGATTAAAACATTGTATCTTATGTGAAATTTTATCTGTTTGATTTTTGAAAATAACCAAATAGAAATTTAGAGCATGTCTAAGGGAAAATAGGTAATCAAGTGGGTGACTCTTGGTGTTTTTCTAAAATAATGAAACCTGGGTTTCTTGTCTCATTCAGAGAGTAGCTTTAATGGCAATAATCAAGACTGAAATTTACTGGTAGCAACACTGAAACAAGCATATAATTTCCAAGGCAGGAACATTTGAAGGACAACATTGTTTTGGATCTATAACATGTAACATGTTTATTTTGAGATCCCATATTATTATTTACAGAGAAACCTTATTTGGGAAAAAACACAGCTTACAAATTTGTATAATCCCCACTTTTAACTAGCTCTGTGTTACATTAAGGGAATGTGTGTTTCCAGTCTGATATCCAACATGAGAAATTAAAATGTGATTTCTGTTGCTTTTCAATCCATCATAAGCAAAATCAAATAAATAGGAGGCACATGTTGTAAATAAATTTGCTTGTTTTATAAAAGTTACAAGACTGCATAATTATAACTTTGTTTTCCAATACTATTTTTAATGATTGCTCAAAGCTAAAAATTTGGAAAACAGTAAGTATAAGTAACAAACACACATAATTCCATCATCTATGACATCTGTCTCGAAAGTACCAGCCATGCAAACTGTTTTAATTATAATGACATTGGCTCTATACTTTAGAGACAGACCTCATCTAAATAATCAAGATAAACACCTGGGTGAATATCCATCCACATCTTTCTCTAGTATGTGTGTGCACGCACGTGCACTGTTCTGTCACAGAGTAGCTGTGGGAACTTGCGCAAGTACTCTATGCCTCTGTTCCATCATCTGTAAATGGCATGATAATGTTTACCTTGTGCATCATGACATTTAAGTGACATCAGGAAAATTAAGCTCATAGGCAGTATCTAACACATAATAAGTATTCAGATTAATTATACTTGCATTATTATTATTTAACAATTTGAAATGTAGCTGTTATCACTGAGAATTTTACTATGAGAATTTTATTATTTTAAATTCCATTACAAAAGCACAGTCAAAACATGGAGCTGTTAAACTGTTCATCAAAACTGTCCACAGGTTGGTAAATAGGAAAAGGTGTTGCCTGATATCAAGACAAAAATGTCAAGTCCACCTATAAGAATTAAGAAGAAAAAATAAAGATTCCTTAGTATTTAGCAACAAAACCCACAAAATTAGCATCCCTGACAGTGGGTTCAGGCACAAATAGATTAAAGCTTTATAAAATCTATAGGTGCCCTGGCACAGTGGAGAAGGCACCAGCCTGCAAACCCAAAGGTTGCTGGTTCAATTTCCAGTCAGGGCACACATAACCAGGTTGCAAGCCAGGTCTCCAGCCAGATCTGTGGCTGGAGGCAGGTGTAAGGCAACCATACATTGATGCCTCTCTCCCTCTCTGCCTCTCTCCCTTCCCCTCTCTCTAAAAATAATAAATAAAATCTTTTTTAAAAAACTTAAAAATAAATCTATAGGTGAAGTTGGGTCTCGTCTAACTTTTCTCAATGCCTGGAGACATTTGTCACAATTTTTGCATCTAGTAAGTAGAGGACAGAGATGCTGCTAAACATCTTGCAAGGCATAGGACAATCCCATAACAAAGAAGTATCTGTTTATTTAATTGTCAGTAGTACTGAAGTTGAGAAACCCTGTCTCTCCTACCTAGCTTTAGAATCGTCGATAAGTCACTTTCCCTAGTGATGCTAATGGTGGTGATGGTACTAAGAACTGTGCTACAGGTGTCTTGTGGATTATTCTGACCTTAGTTTCCCAACAGTCTTAGGCTGTAGTCTCTATTACCACCCACATTTTTTTGGTCAAGAAACAAGCCCACAAGGATGAAGAATTTTGCTCCAAATCCCACAGTGGTATGGCTTTAATTAGAGGTCATGTCATTTCAATCTTCTGCTTCACTGTGAACAACCCCAAATATCCAGATGTTTATAGAGACATGTTATGATCTACTGATAGAGATCCCACCTCATATGCCAGCTCCATTGGCATTGTAAGATAAGCCAGGCGTACCATATGGAGAAAGATGGTGTAGCTATGGATGGCTCAACAGAAAGAGAACCATGATCTATTATTGATATCTACTATGGTCATGGAAGGGACAATATCTTTGGACTAGATGATACTATTTAACATCTTTCCAAGAGCCAGTCACCTATGTTTCTATGTTTTCTTTTTCCTACCATGAACAGCATAAGAACTCTTGGCCAAGAGCCATTTACAGAATTGTGCACATCTAAGAGAATTAGGTAGTGGATAGCCTATTGCGAAGGCTTTGTTCAATTCAGTTTTGCCTGGATGCAGGGAAAGTGCTAAAAACTGTCAGATCCTACCCTACATAAAACAAAAAACATTGAAGTTCATGAAAATCACAGTCAAAGCCAAGATGAAGCCTCTTTAAGAGTTGAACTAATTTCATAAAAGAATCTGAGTGACTAAAATAAAAAATATCAATGACCACAAAGTTTAGGGAAGCCAAATAATAATCTACATTTAAAAAAATTTGTGCAATGTTTAGCAAACAGATCACTGGTTTGGGAGGGACAAGAAAAGGAATCTTGGAAACTTTAATAAACAAAGTCACGTATCAACAAACATTTAAGCTGCTGTGTAACCAACATGAGGAACTGAAGCTGATTCTTAGTTACAAAGATCTGAGGGATGGGGCAGGCAATAAATAAAAATCCAAGGGGAAAGTCCTTAATAAGATACACTGAACTATTTTCCCACAAGTATTTTCTTTAAAAATATTAAATTAAAAAAGGAAGGAAAAGCTATATTCTGTGTTTTCATACAGCCAATGTTGAGCATTCACATCCAAATAAAACCTCTCTTCAAGCAGTCAACCAAAAACTGAAATTTGATTATTGTCACATTATGTCTTTGGAGTACCACTTCAGAATATCTTCCAAAAAACAAACAAAGCTGGGCATTAATTAGGACTCTGCAATTTAGGAGGAAAGGAAAGAAAAGCCACCCAAAAACAAACTACAAGAAAACCTGCATTTATATCCTTGAAGTGTGTCACTTTAAAGATTTCCTGTTTACTAACAACAAGAACAACACACCCACACTATATCCAGTTTCCCAGGAAGTTAGTTATTTAAGTTAAACAACATTGGGGCTTCTTTAGTAAAAGCAGAACCCTTTCTTCCTAAACCACCTGTCTTGGGGAGGGAGGGGCTGCGGCTCTTACTGCAGGAGTAGGACATTGATTCTAAGGGGTCACATTTCTAACTGCCTGAAAGAGTCCAAGACATTTGAGGTAAAATAATATATAATATATCATTATAAGGTTATTTTTAATCAAAATGTGTTATAAACAAAATAATACAAGAGCAAGTAAATGTTGAAAACTTAAGATGAATTTTGCTAATGTTGAGCTTAAGGCAATTTAGCAAGAAATGACAACACAGAACTAAGTTATTTGCATCAGTAACATCTTAGCTGAGTCTTCAGGGCACCAAAACATTGTAATGATAAGAAAAAGTCAGTACTTGCTCAGATGTTGTATCTTATCTAGTCCCCAGCAGCTGGCATTCCCGTGGTATGGGTCCTCTTCCTCCAAGTCTTTGAGAAGTTCATGCAGAGAGGGCTTTTCCAACCATGTCTCACACCCCATGGCCACCGAAGTTCCTACTTATACTCCATGGAGGTTGCCACACAGCCACATTTGATACCTTACTTCCATTGGGCTGTTCCACCACCACATGGTGACAGCTAATTATGAACTTGGATAAAACCAAATTCTTGTCCATGGGAATTTCCTTAATGAAATATTTTGTTTGTCAGCTCATGGACTTGGACTCTGCTGTAATAATTTATTTAAATGTTCCTCCCACCACACCCTAGAGAAATGGTTTCTCTAGTAAGTAAAGGCTGCTCCTCTCTCAAGTCCCACATTTTAACAACCAGCAGGCAGAGTATTGGCTATCCAAGCTCCATTCCATCTCTTCTGAAGTCTTCTTCAACAATTCAACCTTACTTGGAGTCTACCCATGCTGAAGCCACCATCTCTCCCCATCTTCTCTGGCCCAGAGAGTAACAGATAGGGTGGTTATGACAAGCTATATGTATTGTCACACCAGCCTGGGATCCAATACAGTTTAGCCAATCATGACTTGTGACCCTCTCCAAACTTCATTTTCAACATCTGTACAACAGGTACAACAATAGCATATGGTACAACAAGAGCATATTTGTAGGTTCAGGCTGCAAGTAACAAGACACTACACTGAGGCTTAAACGGAAGACATCTATTTTCTCACAGTTTTGGAGGCCAGAAGTCTAAGAGATAGGGGCCAGCAAGGTTGGTTTCTGGTAAGAACCCTTCCTGAGTTGCAGACACCACCTTCTGGCTATATCCTCACAGGCCTTTTCTCTGTGCACTCAGTGAAAGAGGGACTACTGGTGTCTCTTCCTCTTCTAAGGATACCAGCCAGATACAGGTTAGGGCCACACCTTTATATCATTTAACCTCAATTACCTCCTGATAGGCCATATCTCCAAATATAGTCACACTGAAGGTTAAGAGTTTGACATACAAATGTCAGAGAGACACAGTTCTGTCCTGAACAAATAATACTTCTGCCCCTTTGAATGATTTGAAGAATAGGCTAGCTCAGGAACTCTGAGAAGCAAACAACAAAACAATACCAGGTAAGAAGCTTCTTGCTGAAAATGCCTGTGGGGGAAGTTGGGGAACTGAAGGAGGCTAAAAGAGCTGTAGGACCAAAAAGCAGGTCTGATTGATGCTGCAAGGGTGAAAGGAAAAGCCATAGATTAGGTCCGGTTCTAAGGAAGATTTACCAAGGTCAATAAAGAGTCCTGGAGCCTGTTCTCTGTCTCTGCTCACTCTGTCACTGGCTGTGAAGAGACAGTGGGAAGTGCGTGAACACAAGGGTGCATTAGAAGACCACAGTGGGACCACGAGTCAATTAATGCTTCCCTCTGTTGGGAGGCTGAGAAGAGCTCCTCCATGGCCACTACCAGATTAAGTGATTAAGTTTATAATGCACATGAAGCGCCTATCCCCATCTCAGACTAAAAGTTCTATAAAATAATAGGGGTAAAGAATATGATGATATCAGTCTTCTGATTTTGCTGGGGTTCGTGGAATCTGACTTACAGTCTTTATCTGTGTTGCCATCATGTTCTGAAGGCTTCGAAATTCTCATTGGCAAGCTAACCTGGTTCAATATTGTTCACCTATAACCAATTGACTTTCCCCTCCAAACACTTCCAAAAACACCTACTGGGCAATAACTTGTATTTTTTTGCCCAGAGAATCAAGTCTTTATGACTACCTCAGCCCACTGTCTGGCTACTGATGGAACTCCCTGAATTAAGGGTACAGAGGTGGAAGTCCAAAGGCAAAGGTGGTTAAAGTTCACAGTGCAGAGAACCAGAGGAAAGAGTTACATGGAGAGGGTACTCCTAACACTTTGCAGTCCCCTTGATTATTAAGAACTGGTCTTACATGTATGTGAAGAAATGACCCAAAGACTGAAAGAAGAAAAAAAAACCCACTCAAAAGGATTAAAAGGAACAATCCCTAGAGTTCATATGCCACCAGAAATAGCAGATGATCCCGATAGCCAGAGTGGAAACCTCCTAATTCACAGGGTATCAGGGGAAGGGCTCAGAGAGTCTTTCCACAAGTATGGGGAAGAAATAAACGTCACTAAATATGATCTGGTCCCACCTAACAAAGCTTAAAAGCAAGACCTACAGGGAAAAAAAAAAAAAAAAAAAGGTTCCAAGTAACTTAACCCTGTCCCTGAACAAAGTATGACTATTTATAGGAATACCAAAATATCTAGCACTCAAAAAGGTGAAATTCAAAATGCCTGGCATCCTATCACAAATTAGTCATGTAAAGAAGCAAGAAAACAGGAATCATAATGAGGAGAAAAAGCGATCAAACCCAACCCCCACTGACACTAACATCAGTATTATCAAGCAAAAACATGAAAAATTATTATAACTGTGTTCTAGGGAAATTAGAAAATAGTTTGAGTTGAATAAAGTAAAACAAAGCACATCAAGATACAAGGTGCAGCTAAAGTAGTGCTTTAGATAGATAGACATTCATAGCACTAAATGTTGATTAGAAAGGTGTTCAATCAACAATTAAGCCTCCAACTTAAGAAACAACAAAAATAAGAGCAAATAACCCCCACGCAAGCAAAAGGAAGACCTAATAAGTGCAATAATTAATAAATTGAAAGCAAAAATAATAGAAAAAAAAAGAAATGAAAACTGGTTTTTTGAAAAAATCAGTAAAATTGACAGACTACTAGCCAGACTGATTAAAAAAAAAAAGTAATAATATAATAACATTAACA
Organism: Noctilio leporinus; assembly: GCA_004026585.1. NCBI lineage: Eukaryota > Metazoa > Chordata > Mammalia > Chiroptera > Noctilionidae > Noctilio > Noctilio leporinus. Next base: position 1,026 of record PVIW01014399.1, on the reverse strand, counting down.
ATGAAAGAGATGATATTACTACAACCTCCACAGACATGGAAAAAAAGTACTATGAGCAATTCTATGCACATAAATTTAAAAACTTAGAAGTAATGAACCACTTCCTTAAAGGCAAAAAAAATAATAATAACTATCAAAATTTACTCAAAAAAATATAACCTGAATAATCTTACATTTATTTCTAGGAATTGAATTCATAGTGAACAATCAAGTTCTGAAAATCAAATTAATAGTTAAAAAACAAACAAAAAGCATCCTTTAGCCAGATGACTTCATTGGCAAAATCTACCAAACATTTAAAGATGAAATGAAACTAATTCTAATTTCTGCCTTTTGCAGAAAACACAAGAGAAGAAAATACTTCCCAACTTATTTTATGAGACCAGAATTACTCTTGCAACAAAACTAGAAAAAGACAGTACAAGAAAACTACAGACTGATATTTTTCATAAACATAACTGCAAAACTTCTGAACAAAATATTAGTAAATCAAATCCACAGTGTATAAAAAAACATCACAACCAAATGAGGTTTATACCAGGAATGTAAGCCTCTTTGAGATTAAAAAATAATCCATGTAATCTAGCATATCAAAGGACTAGAGAAGAAACACCTTAGATCATATACTTGATGCAAAAAAAAAGATAAAATTCAGCATTTAGTCATGATAAAAAATGCTCAATAAACTAGAAATAAAAGAAAAATTCATTAACATGATAAAGGGTATCATTCGTTTTTCTTTTTCTTTTTTTTTTTTTTTTTAAGATTGTATTCATTATTTCCAGAGAGAGGGCAGGGAGGGAGGAAGAAAAGGAGAGAAACATCAATGTATGGTTGCCTTTCACCTGCCTCCAGTTACAGATCTGGCTGGAGACCTGGCTTGCAACCCGGTTATGTGCCCTGACTGGGGAATGGAACCAGCGACCTTTGGGTTCACAAGCCAGTGCCTATCCACTGAGCCACCAGCCAGGAAGGGTATCATTTTTAATGATAAAAGACTGAATATTTTTTTTTTTTTTTAATTTT
>PVIW01014398.1:0-23462 GCA_004026585.1 Noctilio leporinus | reverse complement strand
TCCATGCTTCCTCTTCTTTTTCTCTAGCTCTTGATGCCCCTGCAGGGCACCAACAGGTGTCTCCTTTTTACAGGGGAAGAAACTGAAGCTCAAGCGCATGAAACGACCTGGCCAAGGGCGCACGCTGGTGAGCAGAAGACCCGTGATGCAGGTTCGCACATGAATGCTCCGGAGACCCTCCTTTTCCCACTAACACCTCAGCATCTCCAGGAAGTTATGAGCAGGGACACAAAGAAAACATTTGGGAGAGTTTAATGATGGATCCCTCTGGTCTGAGAGAAGCTGTTATGAGGAAAGCAAGAGAGGAACTGCCCTGATTGGAGAGGGAAACCTCACCATGGAGTTTCTCATACTCACTGCAGCCGTATCTGAAGGCAGAAGGTTTGAAACAACCTAAATGCCTGCCTACTAAAGAAAACTGGTTCGATAAAGTATCATCCAGTCGTATAATGCAAGGCTGCTTAAGCCCCTGGGTTTTGAAACAGCAGGGCTGCCCATGTGGATGCAGAATGCTCTGGAAGACGCCGCACTGTTCTCTGTTCGCAGCTGCACTCAAGCTGATCAATCCCTCCCCCAGCCTTGCTCGGTGCCCTGGGACCCGGTCCTTTCGACCCAAGTCATACAGCTCCTGCTTTTCCTGGCTTCCGGTTGGGTTTGACCCATGACAGGCATCAGCAGCAGACTGGGGGCAGGGACACGGGTGGCGGGAGGGAAGCCGGGGCATTTCTTCCCCCACCTCCAAGTTGGACAGCGGAGTTCTGACCTAGCCCAACGCCCGCAGCCTCAGCGCCTGCTCCACAGCCCAAGGCCCACAGCCTAACTTCTGCTTGGCCTCTGGTGCCCCCTTCCCACCCCACGCCCTCCTGACATTAAAATCTCTCCAGTTGATCGGGTCTCAGCCTTTTGGCCAAGGTCAAGTATAAACGCTTTCCAGGGGAGCTAAGTATAAGCAGGCTTTTGCTGACTACTGGGATGGTGACTAGAACAGAGACACATTATGAACATTGTGCAGAGCACCCTCAGGGACAGACCCACTGACCTCCCAAGAAACTTTCCGATCAGCTTCACCATTAGCGTCCCCACAAGTCCACCGATGGCGAATATGGACACGGTGACTGACCAGAGCAGAGTCAGAGTGTCCGGGTCTGTGGGCTGTCGGTGCCTTCTCTCCCACGTCTCATTGTAAAAGGCCTTGATGTACTGAAAACAAACAACACACTGGTTATGCCCCCCGTTCCATCCTGCCGCCCCAAGCCAGTTGGTCCGTAAACAAAACAGCTGTGCCAGCTCACTTTCTTTGTTTTTTTTAATAAATATTTGATTTATTATTTTCAGAGAGAGAGGAAAGGAGAGAGGCAGAGAAGTAGAGACATCAATGTGTGGTTGCCTTTCCCCTGCCTCCAGCCACCGACCTGGCTGGAGACCTGGCTTGCAACCTGGTTATGTTGCCCTGGCTGGGAATCGAACCAGCGACCTTTGGGTTTGCAGGCTGGTGCCTATTCACCGTGCTACCAGCCAGGGCCAGATCACTTTCCTCACGGTAGGACTTTGCTAAGTTCTGTTTGGACTTTATTTCTATGAGCGCTTCTAACTGAGTTAGAATGAGCCCTATTTCTTTTACCTCATTTTGCAGGTAAACTGAGGCTCTATGAGTCAAAGTGACCAGCTTAGCACAAATGGCAAACCTGGGACTTCAACTCAGGCCTGACTGCAAACCAAGAGCGACCACGAGGCCTGGGCTTCCCCAGCGTTGGCGCCCAGCAGAGCCGCCTGGGAAACGTGTTAAGAATGCAGCCACCTAACGGAAGAGGCGATCTGTGCCACCTTGCGAGAGGCCAAGATACAGGACAGGAGGACACGGAACACATGAACTGTAAAGAAAAACAAGGTGCCCCTCGGCATTGCGTCCAAATTAAAGGCTGAGATAAGCAAGCGTTAATCACGCTGCTACAGCCTCATCAACGTCCTGATGGAAGGATGGTGAACGACCTGACATCCGTCTGGGACCTGCTGGCCCAGCGAACGTCCAGGCCTATGGGCCACCTCAACTCGGAGTCCACGTTTCACTTTCCCACGCTCCCGTCCAGGAGGCCCACATTCGGGCTCTCTAGCTTCCTCACCACCGGGACCCCCATCCTCCTTCCACATGCAAGCTCTGCAGCCCCCCAGCTTCAGGGCGCTTGAGAAGAACTAGGGAGACCCCAGCAAGCGTCCATGCGATGAAAGCGTGGGCGGAAGTGCTGGGTGAGGTTGTGGAGCCCAGAACAGCGAAGCGGGAAGAAGGGCAGGTGGGTGGCCTTGGGCTGGACGACAGGAGCCAGGGTCTCAGAGGCCTGGGCTGGAAGGCAGGTGCTGATGTGGAGGAGCCCCAGATGATGCAGCAGGGCAGGCCGCTGCAGAAAGGAGGGGGAGCGAGGCAGGGTGCTCAGCTGACTTGGACCACTGCACGTAAAAGTACAGGGAGTGACTGGAGGGTCCATGCACTAATTAAGGTTAGATTACTGTAGGTCCATGCGGAAGCTACGTAAGAAGTTCAGCCCTGGCTGGTGTGGCTCAGTGGGCTGAGTGCCAGCCTGTGAATCAGAGGGTGACAGGTTCGACTCCCAGTCGGGGCACATGCCTGGGTTGCGGGCCAGGTCCCAGTTGGGGGCACACAAGAGGCAACCACACATGGATGCTTCTATCCCGCTCTCTCTCCCTCCCCTCCCCTCTCTCTAAAAGTAAACAATTAACATCTAAAAAAAAGAAAAAGGAAAAGAAATTTCAGAGTTCAGACTGGAGGCCTCTGGACCTGTCCGGAGATTCCTCCAATCGATAAGACATGATGAGGCGGATGGGATTTTTTAATGCATTCATCAAGAAACATTTATACTCTGAGTAGCACCGACTGGAGCTCGCATTGTAAAGAAATGGATGGTCTAAGGACAGGAGCCTTGGGTTCAGACTCGCTTGTACCCCTGAGCCTGTCTGTGGCCTCCTGCAGGTCACTCTGCCTCTGGAGGCTGGGTCGCAGTGGTGAAGGGCCCAGGAATCCACTTGGTTCAACGTTTTGTTTTGTTTTTAAGATTTTATTTCATTATTTTTAGAAAGAGGGGAAGGGAGAGAGGCAGAGAGGGAGAGAGACATCAATGTATGGTTGCTTTTCACCTGCCTCCAGCCACAGACCTGACTGGAGACCTGGTTTGCAACCTGGTTATGTGCCCTGGCTGGGGAATCGAACCTGCGACCTTTGGGTTCGTAGGCCGGCGCCTTATCCACTGTGCTACCAGCTGGTTCAACTTTCATCACTGCCTCTTCTCTGCTGGGATACCTTGAGTAGGTTGCTCATTCATGAGGTCCTTTCCCTCCTTCAAGAGCATCCGTGAGGACTGAATGTGAGGGTCAGTAGAAAGCTCTGTGCTAGGGCTACAGGAAGCCCACAATGAGAATGGGAAGTTGGGGTGGCTGGGGTGGCACTGATGTCACTATGTCTGCAAAATGAGGGCCTTAGACATTTCTATTTCTCAGGCCGATGGATCCGTGAATCATGTGCCATGGTCTCCCCGGCCAGCGACTCAGGGGCCAGGCTCCAGGCCACACACTGAACGCCACCTGCAGTCAGGTAGATGCTCAGAACACTTCCAAAGGGGGACCGCTGGCCACTGAGCACTGGGAGGCACGGTATTCAAGTTCCTGACTGAGTCACACCTCGCCTGTTGGGACTCCGCCTGCAATGCCTCTCAGGAGCGCTATGAAAACACACACATGCAGGGCATGTTGGTGGGGCTGCAGAGCACGTAGCGTGGCATACACACAGGGCCTGAGGGGCTGGCAATGATGGGCCACACCACTGTCAGCCTCCGCGCTGTGAGAAGAGTACGCACAGCCTTACCCAAGTGCCCACCACCAAGCCAGGCTCTTGGAGGTCAGGACCGCACAGGGACAAAGTTCCGTAACCCCAGCAGTGCCGCCTGACATCACCTAAGTAGCAAAGTTAAGGCCTCCTGCGCAGAGGCGGTTGGCGCATCTGGCGGGGATGCTGCTTTCTTTTGAAAGCCCTGCTTGCACAGGTGGCCTAGGCCGGCTTCAGGGACCCTGGATTTTGGGAGGGTGCCCACTGGTCCCCGAGCTGAGCAGAGTGGCTCTCGGTGCCTGACCGGTGCGCAGCGTGGCATCTGCTGGTCACCCCGCACCCACTGCGAGCCCAGAAGTGGGTGCTTGCCAAGCCCCTAACAAAAGCCCTGAACTCGGAGTCTCTGATGAGCTTCCCTGGTGGACATGCCACAGCTGTGGTCACAGCTCGGTGCTGGGGACATTAAGTGTCCCCCTGGACTCCCTGGGAGGGGACTGTGGAATCTGGAGCCTGGTGTTTGTGGCCTTCAGCCCACGGGCCTTTTCCCTTTGCTGATTCTGCTCCGCACCCTTTCCCTGTAACACCTCAGAGCTGGGCATGGGCCTGGTGGGGGGCCTGTGGCCCTCCTGGCAAGCGTGGGGCCTGGGGTGGTCTCAGGGACCCTGACACCCCTCCCAGGTCCTCAGGAACATGTCCAGCTCCCATGGTGACGACATTCAGTCTGCATGTTTGCGGCCCCTCATGCTCTTCCCAGGCGCGGTTCCCAGGAAGGACTTCTGCCAGCCGATGGAGGGAAAGGCTTCTGGACGTCTCGACAGTTGAGAACACCTGGCTCCAGCTGCTGGCTCCCAACACGGTGAGAGAGGACACCCAGTTGTTAGCGAGAGTCCCGTGCGCCACGGCCACCTATGCCCTCAGGGAGGCGGGGCCCACCCTTGGGTGTAAGGGTGCAGAACAGGAAGAAAGTTGTGTTTTCTAGTCGCGCCCCAGACGGGAGCTGACAGAAGTGTATACTCCCAAATCGCCTTCCTGTTTAAAAACATTGGTCCTGAGCCTCTCTGCTGCTGGCCCGTTCTTCCAGGAGACCGCATAGCCATGTCCACAGTCACGCAGGCCTGTCACTCGCTCTGAGGGAGCATTTCCCACTCCTGACGGCATTCAGTCCTGTTCCAGTTGCTCACGGCCACTCAAAACCAGTCTTGAGGTAGCGGAGATGTTCAAAGACGTGCCAAGGGCTTCTCTTCCAGCTCGTGTTCAGGGTGATGGCGTCCCACAACCTATTCTAGACTAAGTTATTTGTAGAGCGGGAATCGCCACCCTCGCTTGGGGTGGGCCTGCCAGAAGAATTACATGAGGGTGTGTGGTCCTTGGCATGGTGCCGAGTGCATAGTAGGTGCTCAATAAATCCCAACATCTTTCTCCTGCGGGTCAGAAACAGCACGTTCTGGGTTTTATTTGTCTGGCGGTGTTCACACCCTCCGATGCATCGGGCTGCCGATGGTCCTGGGTTCCCTGCGCCGCCCAGTTCTGACGGGGCCCTGTTCTTGGCCCAGAGGCCCAACAGCGAAATTCTCCCAGAGGAACTTGGTGAAATGAGAAAATTCTGAAATCGAAGGTGCAGGCTTTCTCGCTCCCCCAACCTGGGGACCCTGGGGGCTGAAGCAGGCAGGGCTGCCCTCCTCAGCCTGGGTCACACCCCAGGCCTGGAGAGGGACCCCACTCCCTCCTGTCAGCTCCAATTCAAACCAAGCCGAACCAAACAATGACTCAGGGCTCCCAATTCAAACAAGGCAGCTGCATCTTACGCTGGAGAAGAAGTGGACAGCCCCCTAAGAGGCCACGTTAAGGAGGCAGGAAGCTACCTGACGCAGCAGCCCAGTTCTTAGAAATCCTGCCACGCAGAATTTTCAACAACATGGAGAAATGCTTATGATATAAATATTAAGCCCAAAAGGACATAAAATAGCGTGTATGAGCAATCTTTGGGGGGAAATTATATTTAGATAAAGCCTTAAAGGTAAAAAAAAAAAACAAACAAACAAAAACAGTGTGTATTTTGTAAGCTATTATGATGCTGGAATCATGTTGTTATACATTTGTCAAAACCCATAGAATGGGTTCCCACTAGGGAACCTTGAAGTGAACTATGGACTTTGATGGATCAAGACAGGTTTTTCCATTGTCACAGACGTACAGCTGTGGTGTGGGGACGGGGCAGCCAGGGAGGCAGTGTGTACACATGCTGCAGGGGGTGAAGGGTGCATGGAAATCTGTGTTTTTCACTCAGTTTTGCTGTGAACCTCAACCTGCTCTAGAAAATAAAGGCTATTGTAAAAATCTTCCAGAACAACGACAGAACCGCCTCTTGCTCCTGCTCCCACAGTCGTTCCTGAAACTGGTATTTCCACCCACGCCATCCTATTCTGGGCTCAGGTGTCACATGTCTGCTCTGCAGGCCCAGAGTGCAAAGGTTCCCCACCCTCCACTCCAGTTTTGGCTGAGCTGTCGAAATGAAACTGGAGTGCAAATTCCCAATCCTCTTTTATTTTATTTATTTTAAAGATTTTAATTATTATTTTCAGAGAGAAAGGAAGGGAGAGAGGCAGAGAGAGAAACATCCATGTGTGGTTGCCTTTCACCTGCCTCCAGCTGCGGACCTGGCTGGAGACCTGGCTTGCAACCTGGTTATGTGCCCTGGCTGGGAGTCGAACCAGCGGCCTTTGGGTTCACAGGCTCGCAGCTTATCCACTGAGCCACCAGCCAGGGCCCAATCCTCTTTTAAAGACAAGGACCTACAACCCAGATGACTCTATCCAGCAAAGCTGTCATGTAGAATGGAAGGGCAGACAAAGTGCTTCCCAGACAAGGTAAAGCTAAAAGAGTTCATCATCACCAAGCCCTTATTATATGAAATGTTAAAGGGACTTAATTAAGAAAAAGAAGATCAAAACTATGAACATTAAAATATCAACAAACTCACAACTATCAACAACAAAATCTGAGACATAAAAACAAAAACAAACTAAGAAAACAAGCAGAAAAGGAACAGAAGCATAAATATGGGGATCATTAAAAGAGTTATCAGCTGGGAAGGAGAAGGAGGAGAAAGGTGGAAATGGTGCAGGGTTAGGAAACATAATTGGTAGGAACAAAATAGACAGGGGGTGTTAAGAACAGATTAGGAACCAGCCTGCGAACCCAAAGGTCGCTGGTTCAATTCCCAGCCAGGGCACATAACCAGGTTGCAAGCCAGGTCTCCAGCCAGGTCCGTGGCTGGAGGCAGGTGAAAGGCAACCATACGTGGATGCTTCTCTCCCTCTCTGCCTCCCTCCCTTCTCCCCTCTCTAAAAATAATAAATAAAATATATATTTTTAAAAGGATAGATTTAGGGAAGGGTGAAGCCAAAGAATTTATATACATGACCCATCGATAAGAACTATGAGGGGTGAGATTGTGGGAGGAAAGGGATGGAACTGGGCACAGGGGAGCAAAGTAAAAAGAAATGGGGACAACCGTAACAGCATAATCAATAAAATATACTAAAAAAAAAATACAAAGTTAATCTTTGGCTTAGGATGATATCCCAATGACAAAATCAAGCCCTGAATGCTGTGAGCATTAGGAGAAACCATTTCAACCCTCTGGTTTTCAAATTGTTTTTAGCATCAGAATCAATTTTTCAAATGAACTTACACAAAGTTAATAGTAAAAGAATGAAAAGGATGTCCATGGCCTGGCTCTAGCTGCTTCTGCCCGATGCTCTCTGAAACACATCCTGCGCCCAACCCATCACACCTGCATTTCTGCAGCATGCCTGCACATTTCAGAACTCAGGCCTCAGTGCCTTTGCTCCACCCTCAAGACACAGCTAGGCATCACCTCCTCCAGGAAGTCTTCCCTTGCACCCCCATCCACTTCCCCAAGGGTGGAGGCAGGTCCAGTAGAAGCCAACACCCCCCCAGGAATGGATAGTGCCTACACCTAATAGCCAAGGTAAGTGAAAATCAAACCTTTGCCTATAAACCAGCAGGGCAGTGTTGGGGGGCCGGGGGGCGGGGCAGGATTGCACCTAGTGACCTGATTCCACAGAAAACAAAGCCAATGGTGGATCTTAACAAACTGATTCTCAACTGACCTCTAGTTCTGATGAAAACACGTGAACACAGACAGGTCAGATCAGGAAAACATTTCTAAGGCCCCTCTGTGGTTCTCAGACTCGGTGCTCCTGGCCCTGCAATGAGACCCTTGGGATCTGCTCCTGCCGCCTCCGGAGGCCCCTCCCCTTCCTACACTATCTCCGGACACCCACTTGCAGCCTCAGAGAACTAACATTGCCCCACCCCCGTCTCTTCACCGTCACCTGTTTCTCTGTTTTCCACCTCCCCTTCGAAGGCAGAGGTCCATGTCCTGTCTACCCCACCCCCACCCCCTGTGCCCCTTGGCGACCAGCAAGGGTCTGGCACAGAACCCACCCCGCAAAGCTTTGTAGAATCGGGCAGCAGCCCGGGGCACCCCGCAGCCGTGCGGCACTCACCTGCGACGGGGCGTTGACCACGGAGAGGTTGTACCCGTAGAGGAAGGAGGAGCCGAAGGCCCCCACGAGGGAGGCCACGAGGAGCGAGCAGGACCAGCGCTGGGAAAGGAGAGGAGCAGGTCAGGCCGCCCGCAGTGGCTGTAGCCGAATCCGGCCGCTTCTGGCCCACGTGGGCGCACAGAGCAACTTAAAGCCAGGTGAGGTGGCCGTGGCCGCCAGCCTGCACGAGGAGCTGTAGGCCAGGTGTTGCTCTGTGCACTTTCTGGGTATCATGTCGTGGAATCCACAGCTCAGTACTATTTTATCCTGATTTTACAGGCGAGAAAACAGAAGCACAGAGCTGTCCCGGTGGTCTGGCTCCAGCCCCCTCGTAGGCACCACAGCACCATGCTGCCTCTCCCCTCCTGCCTCTTCACCAGGGCCGGTGTCTGGGGTCCCGAGACTCTCAACAGCCACACAGATTCACAGGCACCCACACGTGCATTGTTCCAGGTTGCAGGGTCCACCCTACAGGCCTGTATGAACCCCTTGGGACAAGGACCTGCGGACAGAGAGCTACAGGACTTGACCACTGTGTAACCCTGTCCTGCGGCCGCATCCAAGAATGGCCACAGCCACAGCAGAACCGCGGCAGAGACGGCCAGCTGGCCAACGCCGGACACAGGAAGGGCTGCCGTCATGGGGTGGCCGGGGAATGTGGGCTGCTCACCAGGGGGAGGGGACCCAGGTATTCTTGGAAGGCACATTCTCTGCCATGACACCATGTGTGCGTGTTCTAAGCACCAGGCCCCAACGAAGCTCTGGGGATACAGCAGGACACAGGACAGATGAGGTCCATCATTCAGAGAACTGTGTCCATCGAATGCTCTTTGGAAGGGCCAGTGGATGGGACCCCAGAGCCAATGGCCTGTTCTGTCCACCTGGGCAGCCTCCTCCAGCATCGGCTCTATGCCAGGTGGCTCCACCGCTCAGCTGTGGACCCCAGACCAGCCTCCCATCTTTCCGGGGGTGCAACTTGCCCAGCTGTACCGTGGGGTTGAAACAACAGCACTGGGAGCACAGGGGGCGGATGGCTGCCGGGCTGTGGATGAGGATCTAGAATGTCGTGTGCCCACGGGGAGCATTCGGAAAGGATGTGGACTCTTTTCCCTCCCCCCGCCCTTCAACCCAGTCACCGGGAATGGCTGCTGCCCGAGTGACATACCAAAGTCTCTCTTGACCTGGCCTGGCATCCACCTGAAGCCCTCCCCGCTAACGGACTACCTACGACCCACTGCCCAGGTCTCCTCCCTGAAAGCTCCACCTCCTTGTTTCACATTTACCTCTTTGATTCCACCCCACGGCAGTGTAATCTTAGACCAGTTACATAGGTGTTCTGGGACTCAGTGTCCTCATCTGTAAGATGGGGTGATACCAAACCCACTTCCCAAGATACCATGCTGAAGAAAGGAGGTAAAGCAGGAGAGGTCCTCACCTGGTCTGTGTCAGGTGACCATGGATGTTGGCAGCAGAGGCTGGACAGTGGGCAGGGTCTTACTTTTTAAGGGTGGGGGTCTTGCTTCTTGCCCTCTGCCCTAGGCACTGAGCCTGTGGCGGGTGAGGCCTACGATGGGATGGAGGGCTGTGGGGTGGAGCACAGCCAGCCTGTGTCCTCAGGTACCACATCCATGGGTTCAACCAACCACAGATTGACAATGTTCCCCCAAAAGTTACATCATCGCTGACAGGTAGTTCGTATGACGGTCATGTCTGTGCGGATCGTGGAGATTTTCTTCTTTGTCATTGGTCTCTAAACTACACAGCATAACAATCATCTACATCGTATTAGGTATTGATTCTAGGTCAACCAGAGATGATTTGAAGTGCACGGGAGGATGTGCCTAGGTTGCAGGCAAATACTGTCCCATTTTACGCCAAAGACTCGCTCACCCATGGAGGTTGGTGTTGGGGAGTCCGGGGACCAGTCCCCTGTGGGTATCTGGGGTGACTATTTTTCTGCCCTAAGAGGAGCTTGAACTTAAAGGGACTGAGGGGTGGGACACAATCACGCTTTGGAAGGAACACCCTTCCCCCTTAACTGCTGTCTGCGCGGATCCTCCAAGTCTCAGCTCAGGCACCTTCTGTCCTGGGCCACCCTTGCTCCCAGCACCCTCACTCTCAATTTTCTGCACCCATCAGGGAGCCCCCAGGGCAGAGGGTGGAGACAGGGAAGGAAAAGGAAACTCCACCCATTGTGGTGAGTTTCATGAATGAGCACAGCCACGTGGCCAGAAGGCACTGTCAGCCCCAGGGAAAGGCAGCGGGGGAGTGGGCCAAAGTCACAGGGCCCAGGACGCAAACCCTGTGGCCCTCGGGTCAGGTCTGTCGGTCACCCACTGCCTCCCACACGGGGACGCTGGGCCCTCTGTGTGGGTAGCGGTCCGGGTCTCTGTTTACCTGGTTTCTCCTCCCACCTGGCTTCCGGCTCCTGGGCCAGGCACCCTCGGGGTCACCGCGGGGGCTGGGGCCATGGGTGAGAGGGGCAGCTGAGCTGAGCTCCAGGGAGTCCATGCTCCGTTCGCCGCTGCACCCAGGGGCCCTCCCAGCACATCTCCGAGGTGAGGAAGCAGAGTCCACGGGAGGGGCGGGGCGCCGCACCGGACGTGTGCAACTCTCCCGTGTCTGAGCAGGAAATGGACAGCGTCTCTTCTCCCCTGTCCCCAAGTCCTGACCGCAGCTGAGGCAACCAGGGAGACGTGTCTCCTTAGGAATCACCTGGGTGTAGACGCTCCCTTGGGAAATTTTTTAATTTTCCTCCTTAACACGGCCAGGGGGCAGGCAGGGGAGGGCCTGCCTAAGCCCGGGGCGGTTCTCACAGAAGCCTGGGACACATAAAAAGGTCATAAAAAGGTCACTAGCTGCAGCAGAAGCCTGATAGAAGCTGGCGCCCTGACTTTGATCCTGTCTTTCTCTTTTGATGCTTTCAGGTTGGCAGACATGCGGACCCTGCCCATCGCCACTCTTTTACTGTGTGTCCTTAGGCAAATTGCCATGCTTCTCTGAGCTACCCCACGTGCAGGTGCCAAAGGAAACCCATTTCACTCTGACTGTCCTGCACAGTTCACCTTTATTTTTTTTAAATAAAGTCATTTATTTTTTAGAGAGGGGAAAGGGGGGGACAAAGAGAAGGAGGGAAACACAGATGTGAAAGGGGAACATTGACGGGTGGCCTTTTGCCCTGGGGGACCAAACCCGCAACCCAGGCATGTGCCCTGACTGGCAATCCAACCAGGAGCCTTTCGCCACGCACACGACACCCGCCGACAGGTGCAGCTATTCTGACACGCAAGGAGCAACCCCATGCTGGGATCGACGGAGGGGGCTGCCCTGCGGTTCCAGAACAAACGGGGAGGCTGAGAGCTGGGAAGGGAAAGAATCTGCGCTGGGTCACCACCCGGTCTCGGCTGGGGCTGAGGAAATGCCTCCCACATGCCACCCCCCGATGGCCCGGGGGGGGGGAGCATGAAGGCGGTCAGACCCTCGAGCCGGGGAGGACAGGGAGAATTAATACACCTGGTGGCCGATTTGCTCCCTGGCTAGAGAAGCCCCTTCCATCGTGTCCAGGGCAGGTCGCCTCAGCCGTTTGCTCCCAGAGGCAGAGAGCAGGTGCAGAGCCCAGCAGGTGTGCACGCAGGGCCCCTAGGAGGCCAGGGTGGCCTCAAGCCCCCACCCCCACAAAAGAGGCCAAACGCCAGCAAACTGGGTTTCCCGGAAAGCATGCATTGGTAGGAGACACGGGGCATGGCAGGCATGCAGGGAGCCTGTCACATCACCTGTGAGAGAGACTGGCCCCACTACGTGAGACAGCAGGGAGGCCGCCGCCGCCCGCCCGAGGGGGTGGGTGGTGGGGACCAGGGCTTCCAGGAGCGGGGCAAGCCGGTCCTCCGTCGCTGGCCAGCGCTTCGCCGAGCCAGTGGGCCACAGTGCAGCGGCCATTCTGCACATTAATCCCCAGGGAGCCTGGGTAGAACCCGCTCTTCATGGAGCTGATCTGCAGCCAGCTGCCCCCTGGACCCCCGCACCCCGAAGTGGAGCAGGAAGCTCTTGGTTAAACAGGGCATTTGGTGGCTGAGGAAGTACTGAGCCGACCTGGGGCTGGGTCACTGAAGGCACCAGAGGTGGTTCCTGGGTGACTAAGCCTGGGTGTGTGCAGGCCAAGGAGGGCATGGGGCAGGAGGGCACTGAACCGAGGTTCAGGGGAAGAGAGGACTGCAGTCAGCGCGGGGTGTGGCCGGATGGGGCCCTGGAGGGGGGCACAGCACAGGTCACACCAGGTAGGCACCAAGGGAAGCACGGTACCCACTAGGAGGGAGTGTCTGCATAACGTGACGCTGCCGTGTCTCTGGGTGGCCTGTGGCAGGTGCCTTTCACACCTGCAAGTTGGGAATCATGGTGCCAGCTTGCCCCCTTCCCACTCCCTGGCAGTCTAGCAAGTACACTGGTGTTGATCTTTGTCCTGCTAAATGTGGGCATATTCTCCTCTGAGTCCTGGCTGCTTTCACGCCCATCACGGGAGGCCAGGCGCAGAGGACCGAGGGTTGAGACTCATTCCACCTTGAACGAGCCACGTAACCCTGGACAAGTGGCGTTAGCCCTCCTAGAGCCTCGGTTTAGTGATGCCTTCGCTGTGGTGTGGCCCAGGGACCCTCCACAGGTCTAGAATAGAGTGGGTGCTGACAGGCTGGTGCATCCGGTTCAAAGAGAGAGCCCAACTTGTCCCCAGGAGGGAGAGAGGCTTTCTAAATGCCGAGGACTTCCTGGAGGAGGGGGCAGGTGAACGGGCACTCAACAGTGGGGATGGGTTTCAGTGCATCCTCAAGGATGGTGACATCACTTTCAACAGCAGTACCCCCTTTAGAGAAGTGACCTCCAGAGTGGAGACATCTGCCCCTGTCCAAATCCGGATGGCCATCAGGAGACGGTGTTATCAGCTGAAGTACCGGCCACCAGCGGCCTGTGCCTCACTGCTCACCAGGGTTCACATGGCTCCTTCCCACACCTCCCTGCATCCAGCTTCTGATCTCCTGGCCCAACCTCACCTTGACCTGCATGTCCCCTTGGAGGGGGGAGGGGTCTAGGAGGGGCAGCCCCCAAGTCACCAGGAAACTCATAAAAGAGGGAGAAAGACCAGGACTGACCGATTTCTTTTCCTCCAAATCGCTTTCTTTGTTATCCGCGGGGTCCCTTTCACTCAGCTTCATGGTGTCTTTTCCAGACTCGGGACTTTTTAGTTCCTTAAAAAGAGGCAAAAAGGAGAAGCCATTAGATGCTGTCGGACAGGTAACTCGGGGGAGGAATCCAGAACCCGTGACGTCCCGTGACAAGGCCGGGGCGGGGGACCCCTGCTCCTTGCAGACCTGGGCGGCCTCTGCTTCTCTCTGGCCTCAGTTTCTCCCTCTGCGAGGGGGCTGGGTGGACTCTGCCTGTGTTCCCCACACGGGCTGCATGCTTCCAAACACAGGCCCCTTGCGGAACTTTCTCCTTCTCACTGTGGTCCTCACCGTATGGTACACCTTGTAAACACGAGACTTGCTGTCCCCAGGACATGAGAGTAAAAGCTACGGGAATTAAAGCCAAGTGCCCGCTTCCCCTGTCAAATCAGAGGCAGTGACCAAAACTGTCGCCCCAATTCCTGGTGGCACAACGGGGTTCAAAGCATGTGCAGTTCTTCCGGGCTTTGGAAATAATGTTTCCAAAGGCATAAAACTACTAGGGCCCTTTGGCCCAACTACTCCACTTACAAAAAATTCATCCTAAGAGAGGGAAAAAATGGGCACCAAGATTGAAGTCAGAAGTGGCCACTGAAGGATCGTTTTCCTGTTAGAAAAATAATGGTATTCATGATGGGAAAAAAGTCTCTCGGAGGAAAGTTTAACTAAGTTGCGGTGCACCCCTAGGATGAAAATGCATGTAGGACTCAAAACCTGACGTCAGAGCACATTTCCGGTTATGGGAAAACAGCTCGTAATCATTTTTACTTGCCCAGAAGAGGACCCGTTCCTTAAAATCTCGTTCTATCTCTACTTCTTCCTCTGCGTCTCTAACTCTACCTCTGTCTGTCAGTCTATCTCCACCTCTCTCTCCCTCTCTCTCTGTTTCTCTCTCTCTCTCCCTCTTCCTCTGTTTCTCTACCTCTTCTTCTATCTCTATGTCTAACGATATCTATCTATTTATCACCTATCTACCTATCACCTCCTTCCTCCACTGTATCTAGTGTACAGACACATATCCTTTGGTTCTGTTCTTCTGGGGGACCCTGACCCAATGCCCCTCACCCTGGGGGGTGCCCCTGATTGATCTCTGCGGGCACCGAGTCTGATATTAGTCTGGCCCACGAGGGCCTAGGACACCGAATGGGTAGGTGGGGTAGAAGAGAGGGGCAGAGGGAACCAACTGGGCTCTGATGGGGTAGGTTGGGGCTGAGGAAGCCGGGATGAGTGTGTCTGTGGCCACCACCTGCCTCCTACCGGGGGCTGCGCTCCCCCTGACCGTACGTGAATGGTGGCTACAGGTGGCCACCACAGCACAGCTCCAGGGGGTGCCATTCCCAAGGTGACACTGTCAGTGTCCCCCTGGAGTGATGCCTCATGGGGTCCCTGCAGGCACCTGAGCTCTGTTTCCTGATCAAGCGGGTGAAGTGGTCACTGCTCTCTCCCGTTAGATGAAGGGTAATTTAGGCACCAGGCCTGGAGAGGTGCCTGGTGGACTGTGGGTGTCTAACTACGGGCCCCTGTTGCTCAGCGAGCTAGGCACCCAGAAGTACAGATGTGGTGACGGCAGAAGGATTCTGCCAGAGAATGAGCTTGAGATGTTTGTGCGGCATCCAAATGCCCGTTATCACCGGGCAGCTGGAAACGAGGGTGGTGCTGGAGCAGGTCAGGCCGGTGCGGAGAGCTTGCCGCCCAGGCTGCAGGGATCTGGGGGTTCAACTCCCAGTTCCACCACTCACTCACTGTGCAACTCGGGGAAAGTTACTTGACCTCTCTGTGCCTCTGTTTCTTTAGGTCAAGCAGGGACTAATAATAGCATCTGGCTCATAGGGCTATTGTGAGCATTAAATGAGCTCATGCTAAGTGACCACAAACGATTGTCCTCATCTGCGGACTCCCAGCCAGTGACCGCCGAGAGGCACAGATTCGGTGCTTCTTGTTTGCCAGGGTATCGTAGAATGAATGGTGCCTTAGAACTGGTTAAAACAAAGGAGGGGAAACCATGTTACACTTGACTAGAGGACTCTTAATGTCCTTAAAACGATTCCTTAAGGTGTAAATAGAATAATAAGTAAATAACATAACAGAATAAATCCACGCTCTGTGAATGAGGTTCAAAAAATGCTAGCTTCCTGGTTTTTTGACCCACAGTAACAATATTAATATTGCTTGCTGCTCTTCAGATCTAATACTAGGCTAGTGCCTGCCTGTGTGGTCAGGCCAGGTCTTAAAAGGTTGATGCTAAGCCCTGGCTGGTGGCACAGTGGATAAGGCACCAGCCTGCAAACCAAAAGGTCACTGGCTTGATTCCCAGCCAGGGCACATAACCAGGTTGGAAGCCAGGTCTCCAGCCAGGTCCGTAGCTGGAGGCAGGTGAAAGGCAACCATATATGGATGTCTCTTTCCCTCTCTGCCTCTTTCCCTTCCCCTCTCTTGAGAGATAATAAATAAAATATATTAAAAAAAAAAAAAAGGTCGATGTCTGTGCTCAGCGGTGATGCCCCACGTCCCAAGTCCCCGGCTGCCCACCTGCCCGCAGCCCCTGCCCCTGGCAACGCGACCAGCAACCCCTAGGCTGTACAAGGTGTTACATACTTAGGACACAACCTCAGCTACGTCTCTTGCTGCTTCTTCCAAGAATCAAGCTCTTGCGGGCACCATGCGGCTGACACCACGGCTGCCATGTTAGAAACAGAGCAAGTATAAGCCTCGGAGTGTCTTTGCCCACCCAGCCAGTCACAGAGCAGGGCTCCCACACCCTCCTTTATTAGCCTGTGCTGAGGACAAGGACAAAGGCAAGGAACAGGCTCTACTCAGACATCACAGAGGTCTCGGTGGGCAGTGAAGGGGCCTTGTTCTCCCAGACCTGGCATGGGGGCTGGAGGCCCGCCTCCCCAGAGGGCCTGGAGTTCTGCCCTGAGCAAAACCCAGTGGCTCCAGAGCTGCTGGCCACTGGCTCTGAGCAGGAAATGCCACTCACCCCCTGGCCCCCCAAGTGTCCCTGTCTGATCAATGCTTGACTGTGACTTTATTCTTCATTTTCAGGATTAATTCTCTGCCAAGTTTGACATGGCGTTAAAGCAAATCCTAAATCAGGATATTGGAAAGGAATGCGAAAAACAGAATAGGGAAGAAAGAAAGAAAGAAGGAAGGAAAGAAGGGAGGAAGGGAGGAAGGAAGGAGGGAGGGAGGAAGGAAAGAAAAGGAGGGGAGGGAAGGGACTCATCTGGTCACCAGCTGGCCTTGCCCATGATCAATGCCATTTTCATACTAACATCTGTCAGACACCACCCTAAGCACTTTGTTTTCTCACTTCATTTTTACCAAGTTGGCTTTCAATTCCCTCTGTTTTCAAACCCCTTGTTCTGGCTCTTCTATGGGCGTTTTCACTAATTCTGAAGCCGCCTGGAGTCTGTGAACGAGCCTTACCTGTCTCCCGGAGCTTCCCTCGCCTGTCCCTGTCGAAAGAGCAAACAGACTATGCTCTGCAGGTAGATCAGCTGCCCATAAAATCAGATATGAACCTGGGAAATAATCAAAGAAAACAGCCTTCGTGATTACGTGGCAGCCAGCACAGTTGCTACTGTAAACATTTTACGATGCCTATCTTGACAAGCCATAAAGGATGAACAAACATGCCCAGGATTGGGTCAGCGGATTCTGGACTGGGAGTTGAAGGTAGGGGTGTCCCAGCGGAGCCCCTGGGGATCAGTGAGTTGACCTTCCTGGGTATCAGATCCCACCTGGCTCACGTGGGGACGAGCCCAGCGCAGGACCAACCTGCCCCGGGTTACGCTGAGCGTCAGCCGAAGTTACATGCAAGGCTCATATGCAGGACGTGTGCGAGCGTAGGCTGATCAGGTCCTCAACCCCAAGGAGCGGGATGAGGGGCTAACACTGGCTTCCCCTTTGACACAGAAGGAAAATCAGCCTGTGGGGAAATACCTGAGAGCCGCCACCCTAGTCAAAAGTGAGGCACACAGGCTAAGGCTGTTGTCCCTTCAGGACCCTGGGAGAAACGGGGGGGCTGGAGTGGCAGAGACCTGGGAAGAGACCCAAGAGGGTACCTGTGCAGCTGGGGCAAGTCCAAGTTCAGCCAAGGGCACCAGGGGAGAGGCGAGGACATGGGGCGTGAAGGACAGTTTTGGAGTGGAGAGCAGAGAAAGGGGGGTGGCTGGGAGTCCCCCGCCCCTGCTCCTGCCCCAGGAAGGGTGCTGTGACTTGCTTCTGTGCACACACGGGCCCTGGAAGACGGGACATGCTTGGAAACATGGAAAAGACCATCTGACTCCCTGGCCACCGACTGACAGCGACCGGACCACCCGCCCAAAGCCAACTCCGTTTCCCCAGTACCTTGACGTTGACCAAGGGGCTGGTCTGGTGACCAGGAAGAAGTCACCTGGTCCCTGGGAGACATCTCCTCCTGAGATGTCTTCTACCAGCCAACCCCCCATGTCGGACAAGCGGCACCCAAGGAGGGTGACATTTTTGCCCTGGGGGTAGGGGCTGAGAAAATGCAGACACACCCAGGTGGGGGTGGCCTCTGGGCGATGGTGCTGCTGTCCTCAAGCTCCCCACAAACCCCTGCTGGTGCCCACCCTGCTTTCCCCAGGCAGCCACTGGACCTGGTTTGACCCTGAGGGGAACAGCGGGATGTCCCGGCCTCTCTGACTGCATCTCACGCAGGCCGGCCCATGTCCTGCCTTCTGCTTAGATGCTGAGCGTGGACGTAGATATGAGAAGCATTGGAGACATTCTGCTCACTGCTTACGTTTCACAAAAGCAAAGCAAAAGGGAAAAACAGCACTGCCTCCCCTGAGGAAGCAAGGAAACACGGACCCAAGTAAGGAGTATTGGTCAAAGATGGGCGGGAACACCACGACCAAAACCAGAGCAGCGGGAACTTGCTGGCGGAGAACAGCCACACGGGCCACACGGGCACCCAGATGTCTCTCGCTGTCAGTCTCTTCCCGACCTCAGCCCCTCCCCGGTCCCCTTCCGATGCATCAAGGACGCCTGATTTCTGCAGTTTTGTTTTCAGTTTTTAAAAACAAGCCTACCGACTTTAGAAAAAGAGGAAGAGGGAGAGAGCGGGGAGGAAGGAGCGGGGGAGAGCAAGAGGCAGTGATGGGCTGCCTCCCATATGAGCCCTAAGTGGGGGCCGAACCCCAACTTTCTGGTGTTTGGGATAGCGAGGTGACCCTCCAACCGACTGACCTACCCAGCCAGGGCTTGCTTTTCTTTTCTTTTCTTTTCTTTTCTTTTCTTTTCTCTTTCCTGCCTTCCTTCCTTTCCAGAGGTGGGAGGAAGGGAGCTATACTGATGTCAGAAACACTGATGTGCGAGAGACACATCAATCGGCCGCCTTTGGGGACCCAGGTCCGCAACCCAGGCATACGCCCCAAGTTGGCAGGGCATCGGCCCAATGCTTGACCCACTGAGTCACATCGGCCAGAGCTGTACTTTCTTAAGGAGGCTCTTCAGGAGCTAATTCGCCACCTTCTCGGCTTGCTGGCCTTCATGCGGGGAGTAGCGCAGACTCAAACTTGGCTCTTAGCTGCAGCAAGTCACTCTGTGATGCCGGGGTTCTCCAGCCACGGGCCCAGCGGCATGTGGGTAGCAGTACGAGGTGAGGAGGAGGAGCTGGGACTCAACCTCAGCTGTCCCCTGGCCCCTGCCCTCTGCCCTCCGCCACCAGCCGTGTTAGACCTGCCAGGTTCCACCGGGCAGGGTGGGGTGAGGGAGCACATGCCTCAGGTCACGTTGTGCAGGGCAAATGGGGCGCCGCACTGTTGCTGTGACGATCAGGAAGTCTCGTTTTTGACCGTTCTTGGTATTCCTGTACCCTTATTCATTCTTCTTCAAGTGTTGATGGAGCACCGAGCATGTGGCCAACGCGTGCCCGATCCTGAGAAGGGTGAACCCGTTCCTTCCGTCGGGCAGTTCGGAATCTCGGGAGAAGGCTGAGCCGCTGTGAGGGACCTGTGTCCCAAAAGCTCCTACTACGTGCAGCGCACTGGTTACAGACAGCCGTGTTGACTCCTAAAAGCAGCGATGGATGTTCCGTTCTCCCCATCTGCCGCTGAGCTCACCTGGGTTGCCGGAGTCCCCTGCCGCCCTTGCCCAAAGCACCGCGGCTCGCGAATGAGAATTAGGGTGAAGGCAGGAGCACCCGCTGGGTCTGCTCCCTGCTCCATCCACCGCTGCTCTGGAGGGAGGCTCGCGTCAAGCCTGTCAGACTGGGTCTCGGGGCCTCGGCACCGAAGACATCATTCTGTTTTGGTTTTGGTTGGGGCAGCACAGCATCCAGACTCCCCACCGGGAGGACCTCCCGCTTGCTTGCAGGTCTTGGGGGGCTCCTCCCTCGCACCTTCTGAAGGGTCTGCCCACCAACTCTCCCCTCGGCACCATCCGCTGCTCCATCTCATCTCCAGGCCAGGTACACGGGTGTCTCAACAGCACCAGGGAAGAACCGACAACTGAAAGGGCAGGACGCGGGGAGGCTGGAGCCCTCGTGCGTCGCCCGTGGGACCGTCAGCCTTGCTACCCGCTGTGGAGCAGTCTGGTGGTCGCTGGAAACTAAACACCGAACTACCGCCCGACCCGGCACCCTCGGCCTAGGTGGACACGCGAGGCCTGGCACACAGGTGCTCAGAGCAAAGGCGCGCGCACCCGAGGGCTCACAGCAGCGCGGCCTGCGACAGCCCACAGGTGGGGGCCCCCCAAATGCCGCGAACCAACGAGAAGTAAACGCCTGTGCCGTGTGAAGAAATGACGGGACGGGACCTCGAAACCCCCTTTGCTAAGTGAAAAAACGCCTGACCAAAGGGTCGCGTGTTTTACAAGGAAACGTTCCGAGTCAGCCCAGCGGTGGCCCCGAAGCAGAGGGTGGCTGCCGCGGGCTGGGGGAGGTGCCCATGGGCGCAGGACAGGTAAGGGGGCCCCCGGGGGAGGTGAACGTGCCCTGGACCTGGACAGCGGGGAGGCTGAGCATCACTGTGAACGCACTGCAGCCCCTCAGTGTTCCCCTTACGGTGGCTAATTTGTTGGTGAGCGAATTTCCCCTCCATTTAAAAAATGACAGCGCTTAGGTGACACCATGGCCTCCCTCCCGTGATCACCCTGTTCCCAAGCTCTTGTTACAGCAAAAGTGTCCCTGAGAGAACCTGCTGTCTCCACCAGCCTCTCTGTTTTCTCAGCCCAGCCAGGAAAGACTCCTTCTTTCCCTGCACTCCCACCTCGTGCCTGTCTGTGTCATCAAAATTCCCACCGATTCTGCTCCCAATTCTATCTGGGGCAGATGACATCATCTGTCACCTGGGAGAACCACCTGCCGCAGCTTCCTGACAGCATCTCTGCTCATCCCCCGGAGGTCCCATCCAGTGGCGGCGGCATCTAGAGTGACTTCCTATGGCCAAACCATGCGACCCACCCTGGTGAACGCCTCCGGTGGCCCTCCTAGAATCAGACCCCAACCTGCCTGTCCCCTAGGCCCAGATTCAGACCCCCCTCCTCATGCCTTCACATGACAAGCCTTCGGCATCCCCCACCTGGATGCAGGTTCTGGATGTGCTGCCAGGCCCCTGCGTAAGGGGGTCGTGCAGGTCCATGAGAAGAGGTGGGTGGCCTTACCAACACTGGGCCCTGAGTCTGACACGGAGAGGCAGGGGCTATGGAGGAAGCCTTCACCATGCAGAGGTGGCAGCCTGGTGGCAGCGGCCCCGGCCATCCCACAGCGATGCCTCCCAGCCAGGCTCTCCTCTGGCTGCGGCTTCCCGTGTTTTCTGCATATTTTCAGAACCCGGATGCCGAGTCTCTTCGTAAAGTCAACCACAAGTTTCCACTCTCCACCCCTTCAGCTTGTTCTCTGCCCAGGTCCCTCAGGGGGGGTCTGAGTCGTTAGGACCCAGGAACCCAGCTGGCCTACTTGGCTTCTCCAGAGGCGGCATGCAGACCTCATCACACTCAGGCCCTGTATCTGGATGGAGGTCAACCACCAGACAGCCCGTGGGACAAGGCAATTTTGTCCTGGGTCTGTCCTGATGTGGGCTTGACAGCCCAGGCGGAAAAACACATCCTTTGCGATGAGAAGAATCGGTGAACTCACATGCAGCCCTGGGGATCTTCCCCGACTCCCGGTAGAAACGGTGAATTCTGGTCACAGGAACCTTCCAAGAGGAGCAGCGCCTCCCATCCGGGGGTGTGTCCCCCCGAAATCTTCACTAAGTCAGCATGTAGCTACCACGCTCATAAAAACAAAGCAAGCCCAACGCGTAGGCCTATTTGGCTGCTAACAACATTTTCAGAAGACGAATGACAAACGGGCCTTCTGTGCTATTTAGAAATCAGGACGGAGAACCCTGAAAAGGGCGCGAAGGCGAAAGACACTCTCCGCTGACCTCAAGCTCAGCTGTGAGTACCGGGGTCTGGCTGGGGACCTCATGGAGCCATGACGTTAATATCACAACCTCTTCCCAGTTCACGGTGCGACTCAGGTCTCGGCGAGGTGATCATTTTGAAATAAATTCAGAAGTTCAAGCTGTTTTTGAAAAAGTGGAGTGGAATGGTCTACCATTCGGACCCTCCTCCTGGCTCATGAATTCGGTCTGAGCAGGAAAGGCAGGTACTGGCACCCACGGGGCCTCCAACCAGCCGGGTGACCTTGAGCCATGCCATTCACCTCCCTCAGCTCACTTCCTTCCCTGCATCACAAGTTTGACGCCCTGTCCCCGTGTGAGGACAAGAGTCATGTGTGGACACAATTCCCAAGGCCTAGCAGAGGGTCATGAATTGGACCTATTTTTAACATCGGTGAGTCAATCATTCACGAAATTGAGTGGGTACACGGTAAATACTTATCCCTAGCAGCTCATTCAGAGGTCCTCCAGTCACTTGTTCTGCTTGACCTGAGTTGATTCACAGGCGTGTGGAGGCTTTGGGCCGGGAGGGGCCTGGTGACCTTGGGTTCCTGGGCAGACTCAACACAGGGTTTAGTTGCTTCAGGAAAGGCCACGGACCAGATGCAGGTCAGCGTGGGTCCTCCTTCGACCTGGACAGGCTCGTTAGAGCCAGTTCACCAAGCTTCTGCTTGGTTCTCTCCCTTTTCACTGGCCTCCTTCCACAGCCTCCTGCGGGGCTCCCTCCCCGTCTTCTCTCTGGGACCCCAGGTCCCATCTTCATGCTGACGACCATGAGATCCATTCCCGCCTCCCCCCAGACCTGCTCCTCTATGGCCTTTCCTTGTAGGTACATGGCGCCCTCATTTCACCTACTATCCACACCACCCTGGACCCTGAGACCCACCCAGAATCTGACCACTTTTCATCACCAGCGGCTTTTGTACCCAAGTCTCAGCACAGCCTCTTCTCCCAGCCTCTGCCCCTGCCCCTCGCCCCACCCCCACCTACACCTATACCTCCAGGGCCATGAAAGCACACAAAAAAGTGAACAGAATCCATAGGTCCCTTTGGATTGTGTGATCTAAGTGCTCATCAGTGCATGATTGGATCAAACAACTGTACATTTACACAATGGAATTCTATATAGCAGAAAGAAAGAAGGAACTCCTACCCTTTGCAACAACATGGATGGAACTGGAAAATATTGTGCTTAGTGAAATAAGCCCGTCAGTGAAGGACAAATACCATATGATCTTACCCATTACGGGACAATAATGAACAAAACTAACAACAAGCAAAACAGAATCAATATATGAATACAGTGAATAGGCCTTCAGTGGTCAGGGGGAAAGAGGTTCGGGGGAGGGGGGAGGCAGCGGCAGGGAAGGGGAGCAGCTTAGACAAGAACCTAGTATAAAGGAACCATGGGCATGGACAACAGGTGGGA
>PVIW01014397.1:0-23590 GCA_004026585.1 Noctilio leporinus | reverse complement strand
ATGATACCTCAGACAAGGGTCTGATCTCCAAAATATATAAAGAACTAATGTGACTCAACACCAGGGAGACAGACAGCCCAATTAAAAAATGGGCAAAGGACCTGAACAGACAACTCACTGAGGAAAATATACAAAGGGCCCAGAGGCATATGAAAGAATGCTCAACATCACTAGTCATCAGAGAGATGCAAATTAAAACCACAATAAGATACCACCTCACACCTGTCAGAATGGCAATCATCAACAAATCAACAAACAACAAGTGTTGGCGAGGATGCGGGGCAAAGGGAACCCTGGTACACTGTTGGTGGGAATGTAGGCTGGTGCAGCCACTGTGGAAAACAGTATGGACTTTCCTCAAAAAACTAAAAATGGAACTGCCTTTTGATCCAGCAATTCCACTACTTGGACTACACCCAAAGAATCCTGAAACACCAATTCATGAGAACCTATGTATCCCTATGTTCATAGCAGCACTATTTACAACAGCCAAGTGCTAGAAACAGCCTAAATGCCCATCAGTGGATGATTGGATCAAAAAACTTTGGTACATTTACACAATGGAATTCTATAGAGCAGAAAGAAAGAAGGAACTTGTACCCTTTGCAACAACATGGATGGAACTGGAGAGTATTATGCTTAGTGAAATAAGCCAGTCAGTGAAGGACAAATATCATATGATCTCACCCATTACAGGACAATAATGAGCAAAACTAACAACAAGCAAAACAGAACCAAATATATGAATACAGTGAATAGGCCTTCAATTTTCAGGGGGAAGGGGGTTGGGGGGAGGGGGGAGGAAGAGGCAAGGAAGGGGAGCAGTTTAGACAAGAACCTAGTATAAAGGAACCATGGACATGGACAACAGGTGGGATTGACTTTGGGGGGAATGGGTGGTTGGGGATGGGGACAGAGGGGAGCAAACAGGGGATGGATGTAATACAACAACAATAAAATTAAATTTCAAAAAAAACTACAATAAGATATCACCTCACACATGTCAGAATGGCTATTGCCAAGAGATCAACAAAAAACAAGTGCTAGCAAGGGTGTAGGAAAAAGGAAATACTCATGTAGCCACTAAGGGAAACAATATAGAGGTTCCTCAAAAAAATTAAATATAGACTTCTGGCCAAGATGGAGGCATAGGATAGATACTCTTGTCTCTCTCTCCCTAACTAAGAAGGAATATGACTACTCCAAAACTGGAGACAATCAGAAGTTCCAGAAAATTGAGCTGCATGAAAGTCCAACAAAGATATAAAGAAGAAACACTCATCCAGACAGGTAGCAGGGGCAGAGCCAGGGCAGAGAGAACACAGTGCAGCAGCAGCAGTGGCTAGCGCTGGCTGGTGACTGTCACAGCTTTAAAAAACGTAGGAAGGAGCCCTGGCTGGTAGCACAGTGGATAAGGCGCTGCCGGCCTGTGAACCCAAAGGTTGCAGGTTCGATTCCCAGCCAGGGCAACATAAGTAGGTTGCAAGCCAGGTCTCCAGTCAGGTCTGTGGCTGGAGGCAGGTGAAAAGCAACCATACATTGAAAAAATAATAAAATAAAATAAAATAAAATTTATTAAAAAAAAAAAAAAAAACGTAGGAAGGGAAACATGGAGAGTGTTCCTAGCACAAGACCAGACCATGCAACTCATGGTTCCAGCACTAGGGAAAATAAAGCCTCATTGCTACTGATTGAGAAAACCACTGGGAGTTGGGGTAGAGGAAGAAACTTCTAGCCTCTAAGCAGAGTCCATTTGTTCAGAGGCCCCTGCCCATCCTGGAATGTCCACAAACCCAGCCAGGGCAACAGTTAGAGAGGCACCAGTCCCATACAGGAAGTGGGAGAAGTGCCTAGAAAAGGGGCAATTACTGAACAAGCAGCATTTTTCCCTCTCAGACCCCTCCCCAACAAATAGCAACACAACCTGGTGAAATGGGTTGCCCGCACTGATGAATTCCTAAGGCTCTGTCCCTGACAACATAACAACTGTGACAATTCAATTGCCTAAGGCAAATGCAAACACAGGAGCCTGTCAGGTGGAGGAGACAGAGCAGTATGGCCCAAAAGAAGGAACAGATTAAGGTGCCAGTGGGAAAACTAAGCAACAAGGAGATAGCCAACCAAACAGATACAGAGTTCAAAATGCTGGTGATAAAGATGCTCACAGACATGACAGATGACAGATATGCTTGAGCATGGCAAATGCAGGAGGGAAGAAGTGAAGGCTACGCTAAGTGAAACAAAGGAAAATACACACAAAACCGATGATGAAGGGAATAAAATTATGTACCAGATCAATGATTTGGGACATAAGGAAGAAATAAACAATCAACCAGTACAGAATGAAGAAATAAGGATTCAAAAAACAAGGAGAGGTTTAGGAACCTCTGGAACAACTTTAAACGTGTCAACATTCAAATCATAGGGGTGCCAGGAGAAGAGGAAAAGCAAGAAATTGAAAAATTATATGAAAAAATAATCACAGAGGGCCACACCAAGGCACATCATAATTAAAATGCCAAAGGTTAAAGATAAAAAGAGAACCTTAAAAGCAGCAAGAGAAAAGAAAAGTTACCTACAAAGGGATTCCTATAAGACTATCAGCTGATTTCTCAAAAGGAACTTTGCAGACAAGAAGGGACTGGCAGGAAGTATTCCAAGAGATGAAAAGCAAGGACCTACAACCAAGATTCCTCTATCCATCAAAGCCATCATTTATAATGAAAGGGCAGATAAAGTGCTTCCCAGACAAGGTAAAGCTAAAGGAATTCATCATCACCAAGCCCTTATTCTATGAAATGTTAAAGGGACTTATTTAAGAAAAAGAGGATCAAAACAATGAACATTAAAATGACAAACTCACAACTATAAACAACAGAACCTAAAAATATAAAAACAAAAACAAACTGAGCAAACAACCAAAACAACCAGAATAGAAATAGAATCATAGGCATGGGGATCATTTGAAGGGCTATCAGTTGAGAGGGGTAAGAAGGGGAAATGGGGAAATGATGCAGGGATTGCCAAGCATAATTTGTAGGTACAAAATGGAAGATTAAAAATAATATAGGAAAGGGTGAAGCCAAAGAACTTACATGCATGACCCATACTATATGATATAACAATTTCACTTCTGGGTATTTTTTCCAAAGAAAATGAAATCACTATCTCAAAAATATGTCTGCATATGTTCATGGCAGCATTATTTACAATAGCTAAGACATGGAAACAACTTAAATAATATCCATCTACAGATGCATGGATTAATTTACAATTATGGAAATGTTAGCCAGTCATATAAAAGAAGGAAATTCTGCCTTTTCCAACATACTAAGTGAAGTAAGTCAGAGTAAAACAAGTACTTCTACGGTCTCGCTTACATGTAGAATCTTTAAAAAAAAAAATTCATAAAAACAGAAAGTAAATTGGTTATTACTAGGGGCAGGGATTCAGGGAAATGGGTGAAGGTGAACAAAGGTCACAAACTTCCAATTATAAGATGGCTAAATTCTAGGTATATAATGTTCACCATGGTGATTATAGTTAACAATACTATACTGTATACTTGAAAGTTGTTAAGAGAGTAAATTATAGGAGTTCTCACCACACACACAAAAATAGTAACTATGTGACCTTGTGTTAACTAACTTTATTGTAGTAATTATTTTGCAATATGTACAAAAATATAATCGTCACATTGTACACCTTAAACTTATACAACATCGTATGCCAACAGTATCTATATAAAGATGAAAAAAAGATAAGAGATAACAAATACTGGTAAGTATGTGGAGAAAAGGGAACATTTGTACACTGTTGGTAGGAATGTAAACTGCAACACCCACTATGGAAAACAGAAGAATGTTCCTCAAGAATTTAAAAACAGAACTACTGTATGATTCAGCAATCCCACTTCTAGGTAAATATCCAAAGACAACAAAATCACTATCTTGAAGAGACATCAGTACTTTCATATTCATAGCAGCATTGTTCACAACAGCCAAGGTATGGAAAAAGCCTAAGCGTCCATTAATAGATGAATGGATAAAGAAAAGGTGATGTATATCAATATATACAGAGAGAGAGAGAGAGAGATGTACACATACACAATGGAATATTTTTCAGTCTTAAAAAAAGGAAATTCTGCCATTTGTGACAACATAAATGAACCTGAAGGACATTATACTAAATAAAATAAATACTGCATGGTATCATTTATATCTTTATTCATATAATAAAGACTATATATATATATATATATATATATATATATATATACTCTTTTTTAAAAACATGAAACTCAAGCCCTGACTGGTATAGCTCAGTGGATTGAGTGCTGGCCTGTGAACCAAAGGGTCACCAGTTCGATTCCCAGTCAGGGCACATGCCTGGGTTGTAGGCCAGGTCTCCAGCCAGGTCCCCAGCTGAAGACATGTGAAAGGCAACCATACATTGATGTTTCTCTCCCTCTTTTTCCCAATTCCTTCCTCTCTCTAAAAATAATAAATAAATAAATAATTTTTTAATGAAACTCAGAAACAAAGAGTCAAATGGTGGCTGCCAGAAGTTTGGGGTGGGGTGAATAGGGAGAGGCTGGTAAATAAGTATAAACTTTCAGTTATACAATGAATAGGTCTGAGGCTCTAATGAATAACATGATAACTATAGTTGATAAGTCTGTATTGTAAAATTGAAATTTCCTAAAAGAGTAAAACTGAAGTGCTTTTATCACCACCCCAAAAAGGTAAACATGTGAGGTGATGAAAACATTAATAGTGGGTCCTTTTACAACACAGCTTTATATAAAATAATATAATGTACACTTCAAATATCTTACAATTGGGCCCTGGCTGGTGGCTCAGTGGATAGGTGTTGACCTGTGAACCCAAAGGTCACTGGTTCAAATCCCAGTCAGGGCACATAACCAACTTGCAAGCCAGGTCTCCAGCCAGGTTCATAGCTAGAGGCAAGTGAAAGGCAACCATACATTTATGTTTCCGCCCTTCTCTCTAAAAATAGTAAATAAAATATTTTTTTAAAAAGGAGGTAATCACCTAACTGATGTCATTAATAGATACTATAAATACTTTGTGTCCCAAAATGTATTCATCATGCATACATGTCACCATTGTATTTCTTTTATTTCCATATTTAAATCATTTTTATTTTTCAATTGTAGCTGACATGATTATATTCTTTTCATGTGGATACCCCAGTGATTAGACATTACACAATTTAATAAGTGATCATCCCAATAAATCTCATACTCACCTGACATCATACATAGTTATTAAAATATTATTGACTATATTTCCTATACTGTCCATCACCATGACTATTCTGTAACTTCCAATTTGTACTTCTTAATCACTTCAACTTCTCTCATTCCCCAATCCCCTCCCATTTGGCAAATGTCAAAATGTTCTCTGTATCTATGAATTTCTTTTTCTTTCTTTCTTTCTTTCTTTCTTTCTTTCTTTCTTTCTTTCTTTCGTACGTTCTTTCTTTCTCTCTCTCTCTCTCTTCCAGTTTCAGAACCATTTTATATAAGTCAGTGTCAGAACTCTGGTAGAAAATGGAGACGGGGAGATGGGAGGGGAACATCCACTCAGGAGGTGTCCATGGTTTTGCCTTTGAGCTCGTAGAAGAGGAAGGCGTCCTGGTACTCCTTCATGTACTGCGTGGAGCACGGCTCGTCCAGAAAGCGAGTAGACTCGCTTGATGTCATCTACCTACACTTCCATGCCCTTGCGTTTCCGGCACACCAGGCGGCGGCCTTGCTGAGCTGGATGGCGTAGCGCAGGGAGGTCTCCAGCCTGATGCGGGTCAGCACCGTGTCGGCATCCTCACTCATCTCCACGTCTTCCTTCTCACATCGAACACGGAAGAACCGCTTTGTGTTCTTTCCACTGTAGGGAGAGGTGGGGACGATGAGTAGTCGGTCCAGAAGGTCAATGGGAATGCTGTGGGGGCTCTGGTAGATGATACTGCGGATCTGGGTGATGCCACGATTGGTGGCCATGATGAGGACAGGCGCCATGTCACTCTGCAGGGCTCGGTTGATGAAGGAGAAGCTCACGATGTCCAGCATGTGCACCTCATCAATGAATAGGACTCTGGGTATGATCGCCTTGCCCTCCTCGCGCCACTCGGCCACCTAGGTGTTGATCTGCTCTCGAACTTCTGACTTGATCTCTCCTGTGTTGCCAGAGAAGAGGGCATGGGTGCGGGAGTTGATGACATCGATCTCGTGCAGGGACACGGTGTGCACCACCTCCTTGCGCTTCTGCAGCTCCCCATTTAGGCACTGCACGAACTTGGTCTGGGAGCCCATAGCATTGTAGTCACGAGCACGGGTGAAGGAGCGGCCCAGTTTGGATATCTTGCCCGTGGCCTTGTGGATGGTAATCACGTCCCCAGCCTGGACCTTGTCCTTGGTCAGGGACTCAATCATCTTGGTGCCCAAGTCGTATATGGTCTCCATCTCCGTGGTCTTGAGAGTCAGCTTGCCCACCTTGGAGCCCGTCCCCGTGAGTGGCCAATGGATCTGGACCTCCACCACCTTGCCTTCAATGATCTCTGTCTCCTTGATGCAAACGCCAATAGACCCTCAGAAGGCCTGCGTCAATGCCTCTGTCTTGCTCATTTGCAGCGAGCTCTCGCTACAAGCGATGGCTGTGAACCCGGTGTCGGGGCCCAGAGCCTGCGCCATGCCCATGGCGATGGCAGTTTTCCCCGTGCCTGGCTGGCCGGCGATGAGGACCACCCGACAGGCGATCTTCCCTTCCCGGATCACCTCCAGCACCACGCCCGCTGTGCACCAGGCTGCCAGCTGGCCGACCATTCCCTGCCGAGGTTCCAAGGCATCGTGCAGCCCTAGTCCCCGGGTGCAGGAGTGGGTACCAATAAGCTCGATCCTTGTCTCATCACAGATCCCTGGGACCTTGGTTGTGGCTTCACAGTTGCCATGATGCTCCTGAATCTGTTTCTTTTAGGCTTGTTTATTTTTGTTTATTGATTCAATTGTTGATAAATATGCATTTATTACCATTTTATTGTTCATATTTTTAACCTTTTTTCTTCTTTTGAAAGAAGACCCTTTAACATTTTATATAATACTGGTTTGGTGGTGATAAACTCCTTTAGCTTTTTTCTTGTCTGGGAAGCTCTTTAACTGTCCTTCAATTCTAAATGTTAGCTTTGCTGGGTAGAGTAATCTTGGTTGTAGGTCTTTGCTTTACATCATTTTGAACCACTTAGAATATGTCTTGCCAATCCTTTCTGGACTGCAAAATTTCTGTTGAGAAGTCAACTGATAGTCCTATGGGAGTGCTTTTATAGGTCACTAACAGCTGCTTTTAAGGTTCTCTCTTTGTATTTAACCTTTTGCCTTTTAATTGTGTGTCTTGGTGTAAGTCTTTTTGGGTTCATCTTGTTTGGACCTGTCTGCATTTCCTGGACTTGTATGTCTATTTCTTCCACCAAGTTAATGAAGTTTTCCATCATTCTTTTTTTTTTTTTTTTTTTTTTAAGAGAGAAGGGAGGGAGGCAGAGAGAGAAAGAAACATCAATGTATGGTTGCCTTTCACCTGCCTCCAGCTACAGACCTGGCTGGATACCTGGCTTACAACCTGGTTATGTGCCCTGGCTGGGAATCAAACCAGCGACCTTTGGGATTGCAGGCAGATGCCTTATCCACTGTGCCACCAGCCAGGGCTTCTGTAATTTTTTTAAAAATGGGCTTTTAATTTCTTATTCTCTATTCTCCTTCAAGCACGTCCATGATGTGAATGTTGGAATGCTTAAAGTTATGCTAGAGGCTCCTTATACTATCCTCATTTTTTTATTCTACTTCCTTTTTGCTGTTCTATTGGCTTTTTTTTCTCCGTTATATTCCAAATTACTGATATGATTCTAAGTTTCATCTATTCTACAGTTGATTTCCTGTAAATTATTCTTCATATCAATTAGTGTATCTTTCATTTCTGACTGATCCTTTTTTATGCTGTTGAGATTCTCACTAAGTTCTTTGAGCACCCTTATAATCAGTGTCTTGAACTCTGTATTTAGTAGATTGCTTGTCTCCATTTTGTTTCATTGTTTTTCTGGTGTTGTTGTTTTTTTCCTTTGCTTTTATTTGGGACATATTTTTTTGTCTATTAATTTTGGTAGCCTTCCTGTGTTAGGTAGAGCTGTTATGTCTCCCAGGCTTGGTAGAGTGGCCTAATGTGGCAGACGTTCTTTAGGGTCCAATGGCGTGGCCTCCCCGATCACCCAAGCAGGGCACTTGAAGTGTGCCTGCTGTACAGGTTGTATACACCCTTTTCTTATAGTTGAACCTTGATTGCTGTTGTCACATCAATGGGAGGAATTTACCTCCAGGCCAATCTCCTTAAAGGACAGACTATGACCACTGGCCAACAACTTCTGATCATTGTGGGAGATCACCTGTGTAGGGCCCTACCTCTCAAAGCAGGACTTACTTTAGTGGGGCTCTGGTACCCACTGAGTGTACCCCTTGAGTGTGTTGCTTGTAGAGGTGGTTGGGCAGCAATGCTGAAACTGGAAAAGTTAGTGTTTATGCTGCCTGTCACTATCAGAACCAATAAGTAGAGACAAGAATTGAATTTTATTCAGATAGCTGGTGATCTGAGAAGATAGCAGATTATGTACCCTCAAAAACCATCTTAACTTCTCATTTCAAGCCAATCTTTTTATAAGGAGAAGAAAGGGTAGGTAAGAAGTGTAGAAAAGGGTTAATTGGATAAGAGTTGCAATCTGGTGGCAATTTACCTGGTATTTCTGTATCTGTCAATCTACAGTTCTTTATGTGCATCATGGAGATTCTCTCCCTGGAACACCATGGCTCAGTTACCATCTTCATCATTTTCAGACCCTCTGGGGCACAAAGGCTGAACTGTTTGTTGACTTCCTAGAGTCATGCAGTCGTGCATTCCACTTCATGGAATAACAGCTTTCCACATGCATTAATCACTTAAGCCTATCAACTAAGGCTAAAATATTTAACTTGAGTTTCCCTGTCAAGCTGTTTACTAGGTGTGCTGGCGCTGGGGATCCTGGGAGGTGCAAGCCAAGATCAGTTGCCACCTACGTTCATCCGAGTGCCACCCAGCATGAGCTACAAAGCTATCTGGAGATGCTGCTATTTGGCCTGGGCTTGGAGAAGCCCAACATGGCCAAGTTACAAACCAAAGCCAGTTGCTGCTAGTGCCAGGCTGGGGCCACTTAGCAAGAGGTACAGATCATGCTGGGTGCCAGATGCTGCTTGTCTGAGAAATTTTAAGAAAATCTGAATCATGAGCCAAGGCAGGCCATTTTTATAGAAAAACCACTGGAAACAGCAATGGGGGATAAGATAAGTTGGGTGGGATAGGACCTCAGGAAATCTCCTGGGTTGGATAAACAGTGTAAGCCAAGATGATGGATCTCAGATATGAGGTCTGCCACCTGGCTCTGTAGGAAATAAGCTAGAAAAGGAACAAGGGCCTCTGTCACCACTCTACCTAGGAGAAAGCAACACCCCCAGCTCTTGCCCTGATGCCAGACAGTTCAGTTTTTTCCCATATGTCTCTGGTGCCTTTTAAGCTGCTGTCCCAGTGATGGAGCTCAGAAGGAGTGAGTTCAAGTGAGCCCATGCTTGGGCCCTTTAAGAGGAACTGCCTAGGATTCCAGGGGCCCTCCATCTCCATCTCCCTCAGCCTCAATCCTTGCTGGTTTCTACAGAGTTATGGAGACTTCTTTTCCTGGCACTGGAACCCTGAGCTGGGGATTTGGTGTGGGGTTAGGACCCCTCATTCCTCAGGAGATACCTCTGTAGCAGAGATATTCTTCCTGATTTTCATCTGCCATATGTAGGTTTGGGAGCAGTACATCACACATTTCCACTCCTCCTACCAATCAGTCTGATGTGGCTTCTATTTTAATTTCCTAGTTGTAGGACTTCTATTCAGCCAGGCTTCAAGCAGTTCTGAATGATGGTGTTCTGTAGTTTAGTTGTAATTTTGATGTAGTTGTGAAAGGAGGCAAGTTCTGAATTTACCTATGCCTCACCTTGCCTAGAAATCATCACTGTTGTATTTCTTTATCTCAAAGCACTTACTCCAGACAAACTGCTAATATACACAGAAGGTTTTCCTTAGTCATTTAAATCTTTTGGCAACAGATTTGCAGATTCTTTCCTAAGAGTAAATTTTAATAGATAAGGAAAGGAAAGTAAGTGAGTACAGCAACAACTGAAGGGATTAAGGAGAAAGGATGCAAATCTGAGAGCCTCTCAGTTTTGGATGCAGCACTCCCTAAAGCCACATAAACTGGTTATAAGCCTGGCATTTAAAGCCTTTACCAATAGAATAACTATATGCACAATAAGAAAATGTTGTCCTAGCCCTGGCTGGTGGCACAGTGGATAAGGTGCCAGCCTGCGAACCCAAAGGTCGCTGGTTCAATTCCCCAGTCAGGGCACATAACCAGGTTGCAAGCCAGGTCTGTGGCTGGAGGCAGGTGAAAGGCAACCATACGTTGATGTCTCTCTCCCTCTCTGCCTCTCTCCCTTCCCCTCTCTCTAAAAATAATAAATATAAAATCTTTAAAAAAAAAAAAAAAGCCCTGGCTGGTGTCACAGTGGATAAGGTGCCAGCCTGCAAATCCAAAGGTTGCTGGTTCAATTCCCAGCCAGGTCTCCAGCCAGGTCGTATCTGGAGGCAGGTGAAAGGCAACCATACATTGATGTCTCTCTCTCCGCCTCTGCCTCTCCCCCTTCCCCTGTCTCTGAAAACAATAAACTCTTAAAAAGAAAGAAAGAAAGAAAGAAAGAAAGAAAGAAAGAAAGAAAGAAAGAAAGAAAGAAAGAAAGAAAGAAAGAAAATGTTGTCCTTAGAAACAAGGGAAACTTAACGACCACATACCATTTCCTTCCACACCTACTAATCTCTGAATGTAGACTTCTTTGGCAAGATTCCTGAAATTTGCCCCCCTAACTGGTACCTCCCTTCCCTCCAGCAATGCCCCCCTTCTTAGTTTATGTGCATGGGTTGTGCATAGAAGTTATTTGGCTTCTCCATTTCTTTTACTATTCTTAATGTCCCTCTGTCTATTTTGCACCTACCAGTTATGCTTCTTGATCCCTGCATTTTCCCCCCATTTTCCTCCTTTCCCTTCCCCACTAATAACCATCCATATGATCTCCATATCTATGGTTCTGCTCCTGTTCTAGTTGAATAATGTTATTAACAGAAGATACTAGTGGAAGGTGGAGAAGGTCTCTTTTAGAACACGACATTTCTGCTAAGATGTGATAGAAAGGACTCAGTGAAGAACCAAGGAAAAAAACATTCCTAGCACAAGAACATCGAGTACCTAGAGGCTGAGGTGAGGAAAATCTCAGCATGTGCTGGGAGTCCAATGAGACCAGGACATTCAGAAAGCATTAAGGGGACAAGTGTATGAGATGAGGTTAGAGAGTTAGGCAAAGATGAATTATAGTTCAAGATCTAGTGATCCATAATAAGGGGTTTAGATTTTTTTTCCCCCTTAATTCAGTGGGGAAATATAAAAGAAATTTATTCAGGGGAGTGACACCATCTAATTTGTGTTATAAAAGATCGTTCTGATTATTGTGTGAAGAACTAACAGCACATAGTATTTACTGGACAATAATGTTTTTGTTCAGGCTTTTCTTGTTGGATTCAAACACAAGAAAATAAACCATGATTTTTCGGCTTCTGACTTGCGCAACTGAGTAGGTGGCAATGTCCTTTGCTGAAAGGCAGGAGATTCAGGGAGGAGGACTCAACTACAATGCAGGGTGATGTCTACACTACGACCAGCCATGCAAATGTTCATAGCCAAAGCCACTTGCTTCTGTCCTGGATCTTGATGACTTCACATGTAAACCACCCCAGCACCCTCGACTACAAAGCTTGCTAGCCTTGATCCTGTCTCCTCACTGGGGGCTTTCATGACTTTTTACTTTTATTCCTTTGTTTGTTTGTTTATTCATGACATTTATGAAAAATGTCATGAATTTACATGTCATCCTTGCACAAAGACCATGCTAATCTCTGCATCATTCCAATTTTAGTACATGTGCTGTCAAAACAAACACTACTATTTTTGCTACAATAAACATATATACATGTGCATATATCATTTTAAGCACTTTTAGGTATACAGTCACATTGTTGTACAATGGATTTTAATTTTTAATATATTTTTATTCTCAACCCCATCTTCCCTCTGCCAGTCTCAGGAAAACTATGCGTTGGATATTACTTCACTTACTAATTCTCTTTCTTGTATCAAAAACTACAGAGAAACAAAAGCTGACATTACAAGTTTGTCAAAGAGGCATACAAAAGTTTTACCCATAAGCCCTGGCTGGTGGTACAGTGGATAAGGCACCAGCCTACAAACCCAAAGGTCACTGGTTCAATTCGCAGCCAGGGCACATACCAGGTTGCAAGCCAGGTCTCCAGCCAGGTCCATGGCTGGAGGCAGGTGAAAGGCAACCATACATTGATGTCTCTCTCCCTCTCTCTAAAAAATAATAAATTAAAGAATTAAAAAAAAAAAAAAAAACTTTTACCCACAGAAACAGACTCATAGATACAGAGAACAGTATGAGTTGTCAGAGGGGTAGGGGTTAGAGGGCTGGGTGAAAAAGGTAAAGAGATTAAACAGTACAAAAATTGCCAGTTACAGAATAGCCACAAAGATGTAGATAGATTACAGCATAGGAAATACAGTCAATAACATGGGGATGAAAAAAAGAAAAAACAGAAAACTAATAATAATAATAATATAATAATAACAACAACATCATGATAACTATTCATGGGGCCAGGTGAATACTTGAAGCAGTGGGAGGACCTACTCTATAAAGTGCATGATTTTTTTAAAAAATTTATTGTTGTTGTATTACATCCATCTCCTTTTTGCTCCCCTCTGTCCTCTTCCCCACCTACCCATTCCCCCACAAAGTTAATCCCACATGTTGTTCATGTCCATGGTTTTTTAAAGTGCATGATTTTTTAACCACTTTGCTGTACATTTGAAACTAATACAAAATAATATTGAATGTAAACTGTAAATAAAAAATTAAAACATAAAACCCACCCAAGCAGTATAAAAGGAATAACCAAATCCTTATGATTTGTAAGGAAGTTTACAAGAACAAATCATCTTAAGATAGCAGTTATTACAATTCAATTGAGTTGAACATATAATTTTATATTTTTACAATTTTAAATATTTTATTGGAACAGTAATAATGTACTACATCTGTAACCAGTGTAAGACATTTAAGAAGTTCAAGTTAATAAGGCTTTTTATAATAAAGTAATTAGTTATTTTGGGGGGTAAATTTCCTTATAGTTCATTAGAAAATGGCTTAAGTGTTTTATCAGAAAAGCTAAGTTCTTTTCAGAAAAAGATAATAAATTATGTCAAACAAAAAGGCTCTGTATTACCCCTGGCTAGTAAATTGAGTGCTGGACTGCAAACCAAAAGGAGGTTGCCAGGTTGATTCCCAGTCAGGGCACATTCCTGGATTATGAGCCAGCTCCCCAGTTGGGGGTGTGGGAGAGGCCCAACTGATGTTTCTCTCCCTTTCTTACCCCCTCACTTCCCCAGCTCTAATAAATAAATAATAAATGAATGAATAAATAAATAAATAAAAATTTAAAAATAAAGGTTCCGTCTTAGAACATATTTGAAAGTTGGTTTTCTTTTCTCAGTTACATTTTTATATTTTTAGTATTCATCAACTTGTTTAAACATGCTCTTCCTTTTGTATTCCCAAATACTATTTGTAGTACAACTATCTTCTGTTCATCCAAACAAAACCTCCATCAGCAACCTGACTCCCTTTTCCTTGTCCTACTCTCCCTCCTACTACTATTATTTTTTTAAATCTTCACCCGAGGACATGTTTATTTATCCTCTAAGATAAGATAAAGAGGAAGGGAGAAAGAGAAAGAAAAAGAAAGAAACACAAGCCCTGGCTGCTGGCTCAGTGGATAAGGTGCCAGCCTGTGAACCCAAAGGTTGCTGGTTTGATTCCCAGCCAGGGCAACATAATCAGGTTGCCAAGTCAGGTCTCCAGCCAGGTCTGTTGCTGGAGGCAGGTGAAAGGCAACCATACATTGATGTTTCTCTCCCTCTCTGCCTCTCTCCCTTCCCCTCTCTCTGAAAGTAATAAATAAAATCTTAAAAAAGAAAAAGAAAAAGAAAGAAAGAAAGAAACATTGATGGGAGAAAGAAACATCAATCGATTGCTTCCTGCTTGTGCATGACTGGGGATCAAACCCGAGAACCTAAGTATGTGCCCTAACTCAAATTCAAACCCACAACCTTTTGAATGGGTAAATTCTCCAACCACTGAACAACCCAGCCAGGGTGCTCCTCATACAATTTTTTTATAAGTAGTCATACCTACCTGTTCCTCTCCAATTCACTTGACACAACATTGGATCAGAATTAGCCTTTCATTGTTCCATTGTGATAACTTCCTAATCAATCTTTCTGTCACCAGCATCTTTTCCTCCAATCCAACCTACACACTGCTTATAGCTCCACCTTCCTAGAGCACAAATGGTTCCTATATAGCTCAAAACTTTTAGTGACCACTACAACCTGACAACAAAAGAATAAAATCTTTCACCACTTTCTATAACCCATTCTAAATATACGTTACCTCCAACTTTCCCCCTTACCATGAGGATGACCAGGAGGAACAACTTTATCCTTCCATTGGGCACATACTTCAAGTGGGGCCTTCACTATTGTCTTCAAGGCAACATGTTGATGTGATGGTGGTTAACATGCTAATGAAAAGCATTAGAGAAAGAAGCATAAAAGCAAGGCCAAGGGACACAGCAGATGCTTAAAAGGTGATTGTTTTTTTATTCCCCCAACATTTTTGGGGTGTAACATACAATAAAGTCTATTAATTTTAGGCATACAATTTGGTGTTATTCAGTTGTAGAGCAATTCTACTCTCCAACATGTTTTTGGGCCCCTTTTGATTGATCCTTTCTCTCATCACCAGCCTCAGGTTACCTCTGATCTATTGTTTGTTACTATAATTTTGCATCTTCCAGTGGTTCATATAAATGGCAAAATATAGTAAATATATTGTACTATGTAATTGACTTCTTTTACATGATGTTTTTTCACCTCAACTTGCTTTTGAGTCAAAGTTATGCTATTGAATGTATTACTACTTTGTTCTTTTTAAATGTTGAGTAGTACTCTATGGTACAGCTATATAATTTTTAAAATCTATTTACCAGTTGATGGACATTTGAGTCTTTTTCTGTTTTAGGTTATTATGAGTTAGGAAGCTATGAACATTTATACACAGTCTTTGTGTGGACATGTTTTTGCTTTTGTTTTTTTAAGATTTTTACTTATTATTTCCTGAAAGAGGGGAGTGGAGAGAGGCAGAGAGAGAGAGAGAGAAACATCAGTATATGGTTGCCTTTCACCTGTCTCCAGCCATAGACCTGGCTAGAGACCTTGCTTGCAACCTGGTTGCAACCATGTGCCCTGGCTGGGGGACATGTTTTCACTTTCATTGGGTAAATACTTATGGTGGAAATGGTGTGGTATATAGTGAGTAATCCAGATATTCACCCCAACCACAGGTCAAAGCCCAGTTAGCTGGCAAAGTCAGAGCCCCAGGCCTCTACAAAAGCTGGCAATAAGCCCTAGTTCTCAGTATCATCATGACTCAAGAGCCCTCAGCCAACAGTAATGTGAAACCTGGTTTGGGGCCTGTGCATCCTGTAGGGTCCAATAGAGACACCTACCCATAAGGAAGCCTATAACACAGTCCCCTACAAAGGAAGTCTCCCATAAAAGAGAATTCCTGTAGAAGATAAGCTCACTGACAAGAAATGTAAAACATGTAAGAGTGTTGTTTCATAAAATTAGCCTGGATAACTAACAGATACAAATTAAACAATATCTAATAAAGCAACCTTACAGGTACTTAAAAATAAATGTGTGCTTAATTAATTGTATGTTTTAATAAATTAAATAATTAACACAGCAATATTAATTATTATTCTTTTCTTGTCTGCTCATCTTTGTATAAGACTATCCCCATCAGCCAGAAGCATCCATACGACCTTAAGGAGAATCAGGATATCATAGTAGGAATGTGAAGAGAAAAGCAATATTTGCTTTGGGGAAGATTTTGCTTCTAAAAGAAATTATTGCAAATCAAGAGGGAATATCTGACAATAACAGGGTATAGTCTCTAGAAAAGAAACAGCAGATACGTTGTTGACCCAACATGTGACCACTGGGGATCACTAGGACTAGTTGGTGAAAAGAGAAATGGGCTATGGCCTTGGAAAAAGTTGTAGGCCTAGATATGAAAGGACCTCACTTGGGAAGTTCACAGGAAGAAATCATAGACCATCTGGGGCCAGAGATGAGCCAAAGTCTTTGGAGAACTTGTGACCTCTTGAATGAGCACCATGTCATCCACACTTGTTGTTCTCCTCACTATGTGGGTGAAGGCGTTCCACAGACAGCAGTCTGCATAACACTTCTTAGATTATTCAGCAGACACCTACTTATCTCCAAGTATTTAACAAGCAGCTACCACACATTACAATGAATAAAGCACCTTTCTATGTAGAACAATATCCAAAATAGAGGGATAGGGGTAAAGCAGGTATATAATCGTGTATGCAGTAGGGAGCCTATTTATACCATTTATAAAAGAAAAGTGTATACACATGTGTGTATCTGTAGGTGTGTAGCTAAGTATTTCCATATCTATAGTATAAAAAATATCTCTGAAGTCCACAGGGAGCTGGTGACAGTAGTTGTCTCTGGAAAGTAGAAGGGTGGCTGAGGAATAGAGTAGGTAAAGAATCCCTTATATTGAAAATACTTTTGTTCCTTTTGAACATTTTTAACATGAATATGTGTTACATATTCTAAAAGTTGAATAAAGTAATACAAATAACTATCACACAAAACAATTTTATTGCACATAAGTTGCCTTCAGAAGCCCTCATACGTATACAAAAAGGGGGAAATGCAATATTATTTATAAGGGTGAAAAACTAGAAACAACCCAAATCTTAATCAACGGGAAGTAAGTATGTAAAATACTTACAGCAGCTACATAGAGAGACTAGAGATGATAGATAGATAGATAGGTCTATCACAGAATAAAGGGAAAGTAAATAGATTAGATCGATCCATCTGTGTAACAATGGAATGACAAAAACATGTTGAGTAGAAAAAAAGCATAATATAGAATATATGTTTAACATAGGATTTAGTTAGATTTTTTAAAACACACTAAGTCAAAGTATAAAATTAGGCCAGAGGAATACCAAACTCACAATGCAGTTTCCCTCTGGAGGGAAGGCGTTGCAGTATTTTATTTCTTATAAACAAGTACAAACAAAACATAAAAAGAAAATATGACAAAATGTTCAAAGTTTTAAATTCTGGGTAATAAGAATATAGGTGGGTTTTTAAAAAAAAGATTGTATTCATTATTTTCAGAGAGAAGGGCAGGAAAGGAGGAAGAAAGGGAGAGAAGCATCAATGTACGGTTGCCTTTCACCTGCCTCCAGCTACGAACCTGGCTGGAGACCTGGCTTGCAACCTGGTTATGTGCCCTAGCTGGGAATTGAACCAGCGACCTTCTGGTTCCCAGGCCAGCTGCTTTTTCTTGTATTCTTTGTTGTTCTGTTTTAAATAGTTCTACAAATGTAAATAAAAGTAAAATACCATTATCCAGCCATGGTTCTCCATATAAAACCTTTTATCTTTCTTTATAAAGTTGAGTAAATACTAAATGATGTCTTTATATTATTAATAAATATTCTTTTAAAAAATCAAATGTTGTGTAAGATGTTTTAAAACATTGGGAAACTCTGGCTGTGGCCTCAGATTTCACCCTTCAGCTGCAACTGGATGGAACCACTGTCAGAGAAGGCAGGGAAGCCTGGTTCTTGCTAGAGCCCCTCCTTGTGCAACTCATCGTTCACCCTCAGCCACAGGTCCCTCCAATTTCCTTTAGCTATTCTTTTGGGGAAGCAGGAAGGCTTGTCTTAACACATACTCACTTCCTTTGTGCCCTTTGTTCTTTAAGGAAAAGACAACATTCTATAGGCGGAGCTTCTGAACAACACCCTCTTTGAAGATTGGAGTCTCCACTCCAAGCTTCTCTGACACTTTAGTTCCAGTATCCCAACCAGCAAAGAAGCAATTAGCCAAAATGATACCTGGAGGTTTAACCGAAGCCAAACCTGCCACCCCAGAAATCCAGAAGATTGCTGATGAGGTGAGCTGATATGCCCCATTGGAAAGGTTTAAACCCAAAATCTTAGTTCTTAGGTTGGCTCTGTGTTAAGAATGGGTGTGAACATGAAAAGCAGAATACTGGGAAGTGTATAATTTTGTTTGGACTTTCTTACAACTAAGAGTCTTTTCAAATGAAACCTCTAATAATCCCAGTGTGAGAAGGAGCTTGAGCAAGTCAGGTGCCTTCTCGGAGTCCCAGTTTCCCCATTTGTAAAATAAGTTTTATTGGATAACCTCTAAAGCTTTTACTATGCATGATTCTAGGGTTGTTAACCCAGTTTATGGTGTAACTTTGCTAATTTTACCAAGTAGCGACAACATGAAATTAAAATCTGAAATTGTAAACAATTTGACAAACTAGACTTCAAATGCACAGCATGGAAATTTTTTTTTAATGGTTTGAATGAAGAACAACATTGTAAGGCAATCCACTTACAAATTTAACCCAGTAGACAATGTTTTTCTCATTTAGTATTTAGAAGATGATTAAACTCGTAGAGGATAGAAGTGGAATATTCCATGATGATTCCAAAATTGATTATAGTGAA
Source organism: Noctilio leporinus (assembly GCA_004026585.1). Classification (NCBI taxonomy): domain Eukaryota; kingdom Metazoa; phylum Chordata; class Mammalia; order Chiroptera; family Noctilionidae; genus Noctilio; species Noctilio leporinus. Next base: position 4,685 of record PVIW01014397.1, on the reverse strand, counting down.
AACAGAATATTAAATGCTTCTTAGCAAGTTATTTGATTAGCTATCACCCATATAATAAAATTTATTATACTGCATATTTTACAAAAGAAAAATATATAAATTACTATTTTAGGTTTGTATCATCTTCTATTTCCTTTATAAAAGATTTTATTGTTTTTTAGGCATAGGGCATAGAAGGGATAAAAAGAGAGAGAAACATCACTGTTTGTGAGACATTGATTAGTGGCCTCTCACAAGCACCCCAACCAGGGACCTGGGACCTGGCCTGCAACCCACGCACATGCCCTGACTGGGATTGAACCAACAATCTTTTTGGTTTGCGGGAAGACGCTCAACCAAATGAGCCACACTGGTCAGGGCTTATTTTCTATTTTCTTGTATCATTCCTTCTTGCTTTTTCTTCTGAAACTTCATTCTATGACACTGCTTGGCTAACAGGGTCAGCTTTTGTGTAAGTAGAAGAGACAGGATGCTCTTCCTGTCTCTATGTTATTACCCTGTCTAAGGGTAATAACAAACTGTCTAAGCGATCAGATGCCTGGAAAACTTTATTTATCACTTTTTGGTGATAAATATTTCTCGTTGAAGAGTTCTTTTAAAGAAAAAATGCCTTGGAGCTTTTTTTTTTTCTTGGAGAAGATAATGAAAGCTTTGGCTGAACGCTGGTATGGGTCAGTGTTCTTAAACTTGAATGTTCTCAAACATGAGTCACTTTGGGGGCTTGTTAAAATGCAGATTCTGACTCAGTAGGTCTGGAATGGGCCTGATATTCTGCATTTCTAACCAGCTCAGGTGAGGCCCATGCTGCTGGGCAGGATTTCACTGGCCTACAGGATCAGAGAGATACATGATGTCCTAAGAGACCCCTGGGAGATGGGCTTTCTCAAAACGCAGAGCTGCCAAAAATTTCTCAATTTCATTAGTGAAATGAAGATAAGACCTCTTGCCCTGCCCACTTCAGAGCTATAAGGACTACGTGAGAAAATAGGCATAGATGAGGCATCACAATTGCTTACTTTTTTTTTTTAAAGATTTTATTTCATTATTTTTAGAAGGAGGGGAAGGGAGAGAGGCAGACAGGGAGAGAGACATCAATGTATGGTTGCTTTTCACCTGCCTCCAGCCACAGACCTGACTGGAGACCTTGTTTGCAACCTTGTTATGTGCCCTGGCTGGGGAATCAAACCTGCGACCTTCGGGTTCGCAGGCCGGCACCTTATCCACTGTGCTACCAGCCAGGGCCTGCTTACTTTTTTTTTTTAATTTAATTTTACTGTTGTTGTATTACATCCATCCACAATTGCTTGCTTTTAATTTCTGCCTACAATCATCTCTGACCCTGGAAAAACCCCTGAAGACTCTCCAAGGACCAAAACTATAAGGGGCTGAGGAATAACAATGATTTAAAATACAGAAGGGACAGAAATGTTTAATTTTAATGATTCTTACAAGCAAGCCTTGGTTAGCAAGATTTTTTTTTTTTTTTTTTTTTTTTTTTTTTTTTTTTTTTTAGTAAGCTATCCAAAGGCCTTGCACTGTTAATAACATTCAACTGTGAGCCACGTGATTTTGCTGTACATTTCAGGCTCCAGCCTTGTCAGAGAGGTAGAATAAGACATGGGTATTTTCAGTAGCTCCCTCATCCAGAAAGGCACTTTGCAGTTGTAAAAGCTTTGCCCTCCTTTCAATCTCTCATTTTGATCTTTCTAACTCCTGGGGCAGACAGAAAAGGCATCATGCCCATTTTTCAGATGAAGAAACTGATTCAAAGATATTAATAACCACCTAATTAAGAAGCTAGCCTATCTCCAGATTTTTGACTGCCTGCCTCTTCTACTTTGCAGTGGCAGGAACTTGAAGAAGTACACAGGGTGAGGGAAATATAGTGGGAGAACCATGTACTAAATAAGATCGGGTGCATTCAGGGTGGTATGGCCCAAGAGGAACCATGTATACTAAAGAAAGTAAATGGCACTTGGGACCAGAGTACACCTGAAATAAACCTCCTCTTCTGAGATTCTCTGCGTATCGGTTGAGCATCTTGGCTCTACCTCTCTTCCTATTTGGGGAGAAAAGTTGTCACAAAAAATAGGCCTAGTGTTTTCATTCAGAAAACATTGATGATATGCAAAGTATTGTGCAAATTACTATTGAGAGAAAAGGTCTATAAAGATAGTCCCTGCCCTGAAGGAAATTTATAAAATAAGTTGGGGATAAGAGACACACGCAAAGAAATAGAGTCATATGTGCTCCATCTGTAGAAACAAATAGTACAGGGTGGGGCAAAAGCAGGTTTCTAGCTGTGACTACCTGAAACACAGAGTTTATTCTTACATTATTATTTATGTATTAATCATTGTATTTTTCATGTGAACAACTATAAACCTATTTTTGCCTCACCATATATATGTAATAGGGTTAAATGAATGACTTGACTAGCAACAGCTTCTATTGTTATTCTTTATCTTATATTATTTGTTTTTTTAAAATTGCATGAGATTCCTGGAAATATTTATGGTCAGGAAAGCAACATTGTTTCAATAATTATTTTTTTAAATAAGTGCTATTATTACATATACACAGGTACATACACATAATACAAAGAAGTCAAACCCGATTACTATATACAATTCCTGGCATACATACAGATCATGATTTTTGTCTCCCAGGACACCATACAAACATCCCATTGCCTACCTTTATGACCACACCTAGGCCTTAGCATGCCATGGCACTTACTCATGAAGTTGTGTTCTACTTTCTGACTACAGCCTCCTCATCAGTCACCTCTCCTACAGCCCTGCCCCTACAGAACCTGTCATCCACCCACACCAGATTCCTCAGGCACTCACCCTCCCATCGTTATCACACACATGAACCCACTAGATCACTCATGCAGTCTAGACCCACTATGGGTGGTTCCATACTCTCCTCCAGCCCTAGCTTCCTTGTCACTGTGGGCTTCTGGCATTCTAGTCCTCAATTAGAGACCACTCCCACGGCTACCACTTCCTCCTCAGCTTCTGCTGCAGGTTCACAAAACTTTGCTCAAGGAAGTTGCAAAAATACAGAAAACTCACCCATTATAGGATTCATGCCAGCAAGCAACTGCAACAGAAACCTGGTGCTGCTAGAACATCCTTTATGTCACATCCTGTTGGTCCTTTTCTAGAAACCTCACAGACATGGAGTTGTACCTTATGTATCCTCAGTTCCTCAATCCCTGCCATCGCCGTGGTCCCTCCAGCCAGCAATTAAAAGGTCAAATTTTGTTGCTTTCACCTTTTTAACTCAATGTAGTGATATGGTAATGTGGCAATATAGTAATTTTAAAAAATTCTCAAGCCCTGGCTGGTGGCTCAGTGGATAGGCGCTGGCCTGCAAACCCAAAGGTTGCTGGTTCAGTACCCAGTCAGGGCACATAACCAGGTTGCAAGCCAGTCTTCACACCATATTCCATGTCCATAAGTTCTCTTTCTTTTTCCCTTTTTTCTTATTTTCACCACTATCCACCACTCCTCCCCTCCAAACACGCCAGCCTTCCCTCTATGAGTCTGCCTCTATTTTGCTTGTTAGTTCAGTTTGTTCATTAGAGTCCACATATGCATGAAATCATATGAAGGAGAATATAGGTTGAATAAAAGGTGATGGAAAATAAACAAAATAGTACAACCATTTTGGAAGACTATAGACATCAAACTAATTAACAAAATTTTACTTAATAAAAGCTCTAAACTACAGAACAATGAAGAAAGAAATCAAGGAAGATACAAATAAATGGAAGCATATACAATGTTCATGGATGGGAAGAACTAACATCATTAAAATGTCCATACTACCCAAAGCAATCTACACATTCAATGCAATCCCAATTAAAATACCAATGACAGACTTCACAGAAATACAAAAAATACTTCAAAAATGTATATGGAGCCAAAAACGCCCACGAATAGCCACCGCAATCTTGAGAAAGAAGAACAAGGTAGAAGGAATCACAATACTGGACTTCAAACAATACTACAAGGCTACTGTCATCAAAACAGCCTGGTACTGGCATAAGAATAGACATATGGATCAATGGAACAGAATAGAGAGCCCAGAAATTAACCCAGGACTCTATGGTCAACTCATATTTGACAAAGGGGGAAGGAACATCCAATGGAGTAAAACCAGTCTCTTCAACAAATGGTATTGGGAGAACTGGACAGCAACATGCAAAAAGATAAAACTAGACCACCAACTTACACCATACACCAGAATAAACTCAAGATGGATACAGGATTTAAACATAAGCAGTGCCACCATAAAAGTCCTGGAGAAAAATATAGGCAGTAAACTTTTGGATATCCTACGCAGAAATATGTTTACTGATACTTCACCAAGGGCAAAGGAAATCAGAACAAATCAACAAATGGGACTACATCAAATTGAAACGTTTCTGTTCAGCTAAAGAAAATATCAGCAAAATTCAAAGAGAACCAACTGCATGGGAAAACATAATTGCCAATGATACCTCAGACAAGGGTCTGATCTCCAAAATATATAAAGAACTAATGCAACTCAACACCAGGGAGACAGACAGCCCAATTAAAAAATGGGCAAAGGACCTGAACAGACAACTCACTGAGGAAGATATACAAAGGGCCCAGAGGCATATGAAAGAATGCTCAACATCACTAGTCATC
>PVIW01014396.1:7846-23715 GCA_004026585.1 Noctilio leporinus | reverse complement strand
GTCCATTATTGATAGTGGGGTATTAAAATCCCCTACTATTACTGTGTTGCTGTCTATGTCTTTCTTAAAGTCTTCCAAGATTTTCCTTATATATTTCAGAGCTCCTATGTTGGGTGCGTATATGTTTATCAGAGTTATTTCTTCTTGATGGATTGTTCCCTTAAGTATTATGAAATGTCCATCTTTGTCCCTTTTTATGGCCTTCATTGTAAAATCTATTTTGTCTGAAATCAGTATTGCTACTCCAGCATTTTTTTCATGTCCGTTTGCTTGATATATAGTTTTCCATCCCTTCACTCTCAATCTGTGTTGATCTTTTGTTCTGAGGTGGGTCTCTTGAAGACAGCATATATGTGGGTCATGTTGTCTTATCCATTCGGCTACCCTATGTCTTTTGAATGGTGCATTTAATCCATTTACATTTAAGGTGATTATTGATTGATACTTATTCATTGCCATTTTCTCCCTTTGTGTTTGTATTCCTCTTTGGCTTTCTCTGTTTCTTCATTTTATTTCTTTACTTATTTTTATAGCAGACCTTTCAGCATTTCTTGCAATGCTGGTTTGGTAGAGATATATTCTTTTAGACTTTTTTTGTCTGGGAAGCTCCTTATTTCTCCTTCTATCTTGAATGAGAGCCTTGCTGGATAGAGTATTCTTGGTTGCAGGCCTTTGTTTACCTTTACTTGAAATAATTTTTTCTATTCCCTTCTGGCTTGAATTGCTTCTGTTGAATAATCATTTGATAGCCTTATTGGAGCCCCTTGTATGTTATTTGTCTTTTCTCTCTTGATGCTTTTTGGATTCTCTCTTTGTCTTTGAAATTAGCCATTTTAATAACAATGTGCCTTGGAGTTGGTCTGTTTGGGTTGATCCTCATTGGGACCCTCTGTGCTTCCTGAACTGGATTCATGTTTTCATTCATCATGCTAGGGAAATTTTCTATCATGACTTTTTTGAACAGGTTTTCCATTCCTTGTTTCTCTTCTCCTTCTGGTATCCCTATGATATGCGTGTTGTTACATTTCATGTTGTCCTGCAGCTCTCTTAACCCTTCTTCATTCTTGTTCAGCCTTTTTTTATTCTCTTCTACTGTCTTGGAGTATTTGTCTACATTATCCTCCCACTCGCTTATCCAGTCCTCGGCTTCTTCTAGCCTACTGTTGATTCCTTCTTCTGTATTCTTCAATTCAGAAATTGTATTCTTCATTTCCTCCTAGCACTTGTTGATAGTTCTATGTCCTTTTTCATGCTGTTGTAGTTCTCAGTAAGTTCCTTGTAACTTCCCTGTAGTTCTTTGTAATTTCCCTGGAATTCTTTGTAATTTCCCTGGAGTTCTTTGTTGTTCTCCTGGAGTTGTTTACAGTTTTCTTTGATGTGGCTGAGCTCACTGAGCTTCTCTATCATCATTCTTTTGAATTCCTTATCTGATATTCCAGGTACCTGTGTTTCATTTTGTGTTCTTTCTAGGAATTCTTCCTTTCCTTTTGGTGATGGACTGATTCTTTTTTTTCCCCCATTTTGGGTGTCTGTTCTTGCTATTTATTTATTTATTTATTTATTTTTGTTCTTTCGTTGGGTTAACCTGTTTTGCTTCCTTGCGTTAGTTGAGCCCCCTTCTGTGATAGGAGATTTGTGGAGTTCAGTGTTGCCGTCTCCCAGATTTTCTCCACTTGCTGTTGTTGGTGAGTCCTTTATTTGGGCTGCCTGGTTGTATTCTCGGCCTGTGGGCTTTTAGCAGAAACAAAAACAAAAACAAACAAACAAAAACCCCAGAAACAAACAAACAAACAAACAAAACAAAACAAAACAAAAAAAATGCAAAAGGACAAAAGAAATAAAAATGATAATAATAATAATAAGAAGGGGTTTAGTTGGCTGTTCACCCTTAATAATCCCTGACTGGTCCAGGTGGAACCTGGACCGGAGGGCTTTTAGTAGAGGGAAAAAAAAAAATAAAGGGAGAAAGTCACAAGAGAAAGAGAAATCAGTATTAATAAAGAAAAGGTTTAGGTGTCTGTTCACCCTTTATGGTCTCTGTTTGGTCCAGGTGGAGCCAGGACCAGTGGGTTTTATCAGGGAGAAAAGAAAGGAGAAGGAACGAAGGAATCAAAGAAAGAAAGAAAGAAAAAGAGAGAGAGAGATATATAGAGAGAAATAAAAAAAAGTGGGAGAAAGTCACAAGACAAAGAGAAATCAATACTAATAAAGAAAGATTTTAGGTGTCTGTTCCCCCTTTATGATTTCTGATTGGTCCAGGTGGAGTCAGAACCTGTGGGCTTTACCAGGAAGAAAAGGAAAATAAAAAATAAAAGAAAAAAATAAAGAGGAAGGAAGAAAAGAGTAAAGGGTTTAGGTGGCTGGGGAAGGGAGGAATACTTAGATCGAGGACTGGGAATGCGTTATAGCCACAGAGTGAGTAGACTTTAATTCAAGAGTATGGGGAGGGTCTTGGGTATTTAGGTGGATTGAGGTATGGGGGGATTAAGAATATGTGAGAAGTAACTTTTGCAAAGGGTATGTTGGGGATTAATAGTTCATATTGCTCTTGGTATAACTCAGGTGTTTGAGATTGGCAGCAATCCCTTTCCCTAAGCCTTTGTCTCAGGCAATGGCGGATCAGTTGTACCCGCTACTAGTTTCTGGCTCGCTTGCTCGCTGTTTGTAGTTTCTACAGAGCCTGGGGGCCTGTGTGGTTGCGCAGGACTGGGCTTCCCCTCTCACTGAGGCTTCTAGCTGCTATTTCCCCGGTGGCCCAGTAGCACCGTTTTTGGCCTTATCGCTGCCCTGGCAGGTGTGGTTCCCCGCTCCCCCGCTCCGGATTCCTGCAGGACTCTTCTCCTCTCCCTCTAGCCCCGCGAGAAGCCTCCTCTCCCTGTTGCCGGAATGAGTCTCTCACACAGTCCCTCCCCTGCAAGAGTTCAATTCCGCATTCCCTACGGCGTTTGCCTTCACCACCCGCACTTCACTGTTGAGACTTCCAGTCACCAGGGAGCCCGGAGCTGCCTCAGTCAAACGCACCTCTCTGGGCAGAGCCACCACTGCCCAGAGCCAACCTCGGCCTGCCAACGGGTCGGTGGGGAACGCCTCACCTACTGCCCGGCTGGTCTCCTCTGCCTCTGGGCTGTGCTCCCCTGTGTCCAGATGCTGACAGCTCCAATTCTTAGGGTCCTGAAGACGTCTCACGCTCCCTATCTTGTCCTCTAGCTGCTTTGGTACTCGAGAACACCATCAGCACTGCTCTCTACTCTGTCGCCATCTTCTGTCCTAAATTCGTTTTTGATTTTCTCTATGATGTTCTAAGTGTTCAGGAGAGTGTTACTTAGTTGCCACATATTTGTGATTTTCCCATTTTGTTTCTTTCACTTGTTTCTGCTTTCATTCCATTGTGGTGAGAAAACATACATGATATAAATTTTATCTTATTAAATTTGTTAAAGCTTGTCTTGAGATCTAACATATGATTGGTCATGCAGACTGTTCCATGTGTCTGGAGAAGAATGTGCATTCTTCTGTTGGGTAAAAGTTTATGCATATGTCTTTTAGGTGTGTTTGGTCAAGTTCTTTCGTGTTTCTTGACCTTGCTGCCTGAATGTTCTATAAGTTATTGAGTGTGAGGTGTTGATGTCTCCCACTGTGATTGAATTGCTTTTTCTATTTTTAGATATATGACATTTATTTCATATATTGGGGTGCTTCAGTGTTAGGTGCATATGTATTGGTAATTGTATCATCATGTTGAATTGACTCATTTATCTTATATAATAACTTTGTTTCTAAAGACAGTTCTTAACTTGAAGTCTACTTTATGAACCAGTTTCATATTTTATAGTCTTATGTTGCTGTCCAGTGTCCTTTCATTTCTGCCTAAAGAACTCTTTGTATCATAGTAGGAAGCAAACATACAGGGCTCATTTCAGCAGAATTATACTAAGAAACTGTGACATAGGGTAAAATGAATTCAGTGTACTCCCCGAAAAAAATGTAACTAGCCAAATTAATTCTATAATATCGAATACATTGAACTGAAGAAAAATTAAAAATAAAAACTTGTATTGAGCAGCTAGCTGGTCATGCACATAAAAAGCACTAACTAGAGACGCAGGCTGGAGTCCAAAAGCAAATGACCCTTCTGTCCAACTCAGCCAAGTTTGTTTATTCCCCCTATTAAACCACCACCGCATTGGCCAACACCAAGTCACTAGTGGTGTCTTTGTTAAATCATGCAGCTACTTCCCTACACTGAAAAGAGCGTGCTAAAGTTTGGGTGCTCAGAGATGCCCTGTTCAGAGACAATGTGGCAGTTGCTAGGACTCAACAGAAGTAAAGCGGAGCCCAGCACCCAGCCACTCTCAAGTGCATTCTGGTCAGGGAAGAGCTGCCCATTGCTTCTCAGCAGTACTGCCTCACAGTGGAAAGAGGAGAAAGAGCTCTGGGCCCCACACAAAAGCAAAAGCTTTTACAGTGGTGTAAGGGCCAGTGTGAGGCCTGGGATGGTGTTAGGGGTTGAATTGTGTTCCCTCCATAAAGAGTTGCATTGACCATAAAGGTCCTGGAGAAAAATATAGGCAGTAAACTTTTGGATATCCTACGCAAAAATATGTTTACTGATACTTCACCAAGGGCAAAGGAAATCAAAGAACGAATCAACAAATGGGACTATATCAAATTGAAAAAATTTCTGTTCAGCTAAAGAAAATATCAGCAAAATTTAAAGGGAACCAACTGTAAGGGAAAACATAATTGCCAATGATACCTCAGACAAGGGTCTGATCTCCAAAATACATAAAGGACTAATGTGACTCAACACCAGGGAGACAGACAACTCAATTAAAAAATGGGCAAAGGAACTGAACAGACAACTCACTGAGGAAGATATACAAAGGGCCCAGTGGTATATGAAAGAATGTTCAACATCATTAGTTATCAGACAGATGCAAATTAAAACCACAATAACATACCACCTCACACCTGTCACAATGGCAATCATCAGCACATCAACAAACAACAAGTGTTGGCGAGGATGCGGGGCAAAGGGAACCCTCATACACTGTTGGTGGGAATGTAGGCTGGTGCAGCCACTGTGGAAGACGGTATGGGGTTTCCTTAAAAAACTAAAAATGGAACTGCCTTTTGATCCAGCAATTCCACTACTTGGACTATACCCAAAGAATCCTGAAACACCAATTCATAAGAACCTATGCACACCTATGTTCATTGTGGTACTATTTACAATAGCCAAGTGCTGGAAACATCCAAGTGCTGGAAACAGCCTAAGTGCCCATCAGTGGATGATTGGATCAAAAAACTTTGCTACATTTACACAATGGAATTCTATATAGCAGAAAGAAAGAAGGAACTTGTACCCTTTGCAATAACATGGATGGACCTGGAGAGTATTATGCTTAGTGAAATAAGCCAGTCAGTGAAGGACAAATATCATATGATCTCACCCATTATGGGACAATAATGAGCAAAACTAACAACAAGCAAAACAGAACCAAGTATACGAATACGAGGAATAGGCCTTCAGTGGTCAGGGGGAAAGGGGTTCGGTGGGGGGAGGCAGAGGCAAGAAAGGGGAGCAGCTTAGCCAAGAACCTAGTATAAAGGAACCATGGACATGGACAACAGGTGGGATTGACTTTGGGGGGAATGGGTGGGTGGGGAGGGGGACAGAGGGGAGCAAAAAGGGGATGGATGTAATACAACAACGATAAAATTAAAAAAATAAAAGAGTTGCATTGATATCCCAAACCCCAGTACATCTCAGAATGTGACCTTATTTGGAAATAGAATCTTGTACACAGGCAGTCAAGTTCAAGTGAGGCCATTAGGATGGGCCCTAATCTGGTATGACAGGTGTCCTTCTAAAAAGGAGAATTTTGGACAAAGAGGGAGGATGATGTGAAGAAACACAGGGAGGAAATGGCCTTGTGCCTGAAGTGATGTGCCACAGATTGCTGGCCACCCACACAACCTAGAAGAGGAGAAGAGAGGTACTCTCCCTGAGCTGTTGAAGAACAAATGGTCCTGCTGAAACATTAGTTTCAGACTTGTAACTTCCAGAAGTGTAAGAGAATACACTTTGTTATATGTCACCCAGGTTTTGGCCCATTGTGAGGGCTACCCTAGGAAACTAATACAGGTGGGGAAAGAGCACAGGATGTACTACCTATCCTGTCCCACTGCCTTTATTTCTGAAATGACCAAATGAGCATACCACCGTTTTTCCATTTAGTAACCCCTTCCCTACTTAAGTTTTCCATAAGTTGTAAGCATTTTCTGCTATTCATAGGTTTCAGAATAATCTCACTCACTCTGGGACCTGGGGGCTCTGCTCCTGATCCTCTTCTCACCTCTCTCCTGGATCCCCACAATGTAAATCTATCATCTTGAAGATCATCTTGTCTGATGCTTCCTATAGAAGCGGGATATTATGTGTTCCATGTTCCATTAAGTAAAATCCTACCTCTGACCTTCATTTTGTAAAGCTGGAGTTTGCTCAAAAAACTGTCTTGACTACTGTCAGCAAATGGAATTCCCCATTAGACCTTCCTAGTTAGTAGCTGCTCATGAAAAGAAATCAGGACCCATAAGTATGAGATAAATTCTACAAAGGCAGATATTGAGGAAGGTTATTTTTACATTATAAAGACATTTATTTTTTCACCTGAAAGCTTGGAGGCTGAAAACAGCATTTGATAAAAATCCTTGACCCCTTTCTGCAAGCCAAGTTTGGATTAGGCTGGATTCTGAAACCATGAGTTCTCATGGCCTGGATCACTTAAACAGGAGGTGGAAAAAAATATCTCAGTCTATTCATTGTCCAATCCCCTGTCCTGTTCAGCTTGGTCCCTTAGGAGAGTGTAACCAAATGCACATTTGGCTGCCTGCCACTTTGAAAGCCAGGACTCAAGAGACAGGTGCTGATGTAAAGGAAAGTGGTTTCATTCAGATACCAGCAACCTCGAAGATGGGGGACTCTTGTCTCAAAGCCCATCTCAGCCTTTCGGATGTCCTGGCTACTTCATATAGGGGAACCATGGGAAGAGGGGAACTAAGGCATTTCTAGTGATGTGCAGTTCTTCACTATGCTCTTGGGTGTTATCCACGGTCTCTTCTGTGTGTATTTTATCATGTAGTTTTATTGGTCTATCCACAGTTTTACTGCTGATATCCAGGGATGGGTTGCAGGCAGCATTTTTGCTGGTTCTGATAGTGTTACTGAACCCAAGCAGTGGAAGAGGGTTAGGGGAGAGGGTAGGCCTAATATTTTCTAGCAGACAAAACTCCAAAGACAGAGTTGGATGTAAAAGAAAGGACTTCTTTACTTAATCATATAATTTACAAAAATAGCTATTCAAATATTTGTCATTATACTACAAGAATCAGGAACTTAATATAAGAAGAAGATCTGTACTACTGAAAAATGCAATAAACTTTGGTCTCATTTAATTGTGTTTTCCATCCTTTAAGCTCTGAAACCAAACAGGGCAGGGGCATGTGGCCTGCTGCTGCCTGGCCTGATCCTCCTCCCCTCCCCTCTCATTGTTTCTAATGTTTGGGACCCAGGAACTCCAGCCCCAGGCAGTGGGAAGGAGGGGAGAATAAAGAAAGGAAGTGTAATTTCCCTGAGCTTCTTGTTAAATGATCTCACCTAGAATTCCTTGCACCACCCAGCATGCATTGCCCTGGTTTCCATGTATTGTGTGTGCAATGCATGCACGCACAGCTCCATTTCTTCCCATTTTTGGAGTGTGGTCACCAATTACAACTACCTTGTCTTAACACTGTAGACACTTGTAGTCTTAAAATGGCAAGTGACACTGGCCTTCAAACCTAAAGGTCAATGGTTTGATTCCCAGCCAGGGCACACATAACCAGGTTGCAAGCCAGGTCTCCAGTCAGCTCTGTAGCTAGAGGCAGGTGAAAGGCAACCATATGTTGATGTCTCTCTCCCTCTCTGCGTCTCTCCCTTTCCCTCCCTCTAAAAATAATTAATAAAATATATTTTTAAAAAAATCAGTGGCCCTGGCTGGTACCACACTGTATAAGATGCCAACCTGCAAACCCAAAGGTCACTGGTTCGATTCCCCAGCCAGGGCACATAACCAGGTTGCAAGCCAGGTCTCCAGCCAGGTCCATAGCTGGAGGCAGATGAAAGGCAACCATACATTGATGGTTCTCTCCCTCTTTGCCTCTGAGTTCCTCTCTCTCTCTCTGGAAATATACAATAAAATATTAAAAAAAAAAAAAAAAAAACAAGTGGACGAAGGTATCAGTCTTCTGTAACTACTTCCTGCTGGCTAAGGACGTAGTCCTACTTACGCCTTGGTCCAGAGATCCTTAACAAAAGGGAGTTTGGAGTGGAGAAGTGTCTTCACTTGAGGGGGAAGGGCTTTCAAGGTCTAGGTCAGTTGGTTGTTTCTGGAAAGTGGCATGTGCAATGTCCAAATGATGGCATTACTGGACAGGTTGACAACCTGGCTGTGATCTGGAGGAGACAAATTTGGCAAGAGGCTTAGAAGGCAAAATCAGAACCACAATGAAAGAACCAAGGCACAGGACTTGCCACTGACAGACTTGAGCCTCTTTCCCTCCCCTCTTAACATCCCTTGAGTTGTGGCCCAGGACCTCCAGCTACCAGCTGCTGGGAAGGATGGAAGAATTAAAACAAAACAAACAAACAAAACAAACTTCATTTCCATACGCCCCTTATTAAATAATCTCTCCCAGAGCCACTTGTGATGTCCTGCAGGTGTTGCCCTCCTTGTCAGGGCAAAACATTCATGCGCAACTCAAACACGTTCCCACTTCCAGGAGTGGGGTCCCCTGTTACAATGTGTGTAGCTGATGTGTGCCAAGTTTCTGGTCAGGGTCATTCATTCATTAAACAGGAGGTGGGATGGCTGATGTCTATAAAATACCTCTAATAAACTCTCAATGCATGAGTCTTATATGATTTTGTTCATACATTTTATTCTGATTAATTTCACTCTAAGTTAGATAGTATAAAGTTTTTATTCCTTGTAACAAGATGACTTCTTAGAAGCTCAGCTTTATGTGTATGTTAAACGAGGGAACTGTGTAAAAGTGAAAAAGATTCTTAAGAAAGGTCAGCTACTTTCCTTGGAAGCAGCGTGGCCAAGAAGAGGAAGACTGTGTCTCAGATTTCACCTTTAAGGGAGGAGATTACATTGCCAGAACTGAACAGGCACTTCTGAATTTCCAACAATGCCATTCCCTGTGGCTTCCTTGGGAAACTCTGCAGTGTCCCCTGCTCCCCACCTGCTGTTAACACCACACCAACATCCCACCATTCCCAGGCTGCTAAAAGCCAGGGCCACTCAGATGTGCAGCTCAATTTCTTCCTCACTGAGTGGGAATGGAGGCTCAGCAGGAAGATAGTGATCTGAAGCATGGCCTAGGGGATTTGAGGACCACTTGGCTGCAAAACAAACAGCAGTTGCTTTGTAAAGTAGATAGAAATAAGGGTGGGTAGAAATGGAAAGATAGCAGTCAGAGAAAGGGGGAAAAGACTTATAAGTGAGGCAGATTTGAATGAGAAGGCTTATTTAGGAGAACAGAACCTGGAAGAACCAGGACTTTTCAGTGCACATTAAGAACTTGCTTCAGTACAATGTTTTTCTTTGCAGGGAGTGTCCCAGTGACTTTTACAGGCTCAACATGTGCCCTTGAGGTGTGCATGCATGCGTGTGTGTGTGTGTGTGTGTGTGTGTGTGTGTGTGTGGCAGTTTCTTGAGGAGAGAGATCAGGACATTGCTCTGACCAGGAGTATTCAGATTCAAATTGAGTTGCTGAAAGTCACCTGGGGTGGAAAGAAATACTGCAAGCTTCTAACAGACTACTGACTTCACAAGTTTTTCTTTCATGTAGTGGGTCAGAATTTGCTGTTTATGAGCAGGGCTCTAAAACAGACTAAGAAACTCTTCTCAAATCAAAAGCCATACCTTAGATCTAAGGATACATTTGATGGCTGTAAGGTGGTATCAGCCCAAGATGGAAAAATGGAAGGACTGCCTGACATAGCTAAAAGTATTGCTCACCATGTCTAGGTGGAGAGCAGGTGCCACATGCATCACAAACTTGGCCCAGTTAATCCTCCCAGCAGCTCAGCAAGATGGGTTTTACCACCTCCATTCCAAATGCAAAGAATCCGAGGTTCAGAGATATTAAATATTTTTTCCAAAGACTGTCATCTAACCAGGGGCTAAGCCCAGTTTTCTCCTCTATACAGTAAGAATAAGTCTTCCAAGAACAGGGCAGTTATAATAGTTGAATACCATTCTAGGTTCCTGGCACATAGTAGCCATTTCATAACTATTTTGCAATCAACAAATATTTATCGGACATCTACTATGTGGGCCCAGGGCCACCTTTCTCCAAAGCCCATGCCCTGCTTCAGGAAACCATGATGGAATAAGGTTAATCTGACTATGTGCACAAAGCTTCAAGGAAGAACGGATCTGAGCTGGGGTGTGGAGGGAGCAGCCTCATCCCTAAATTGTCAGTAGTCCTGTCAATGGGTGTAGGCATTTTGGAGTACAAGTAGCAGTACAAGGCAAAAACCCTGAAGATGTCTGCACACCCAGGCTTCCTATGACTCCAAAGTTAAGAAAACGATTCAACTTGATTGAAAGGCTCCAAGCTTAAGAATGTGCATCATAGCAGTCACTACAATGTGAGAAGGGATAGCTGAAATGTCTGCAGCCCAACCTGGTGGAACTTCAGCCCTGAAGATGATAAATATGAAGACCAGAAGGCCATACAGCCATGTTTCTGAAAATGAAGGTGAGTGAAGAAGTAAAACAAAGGTGTGATGACATCTAGGTACAAATGGATGTGTCTGAATAAAAACAGGCAGGATCCCAGGAAAAGTGGAGGTGATTATGAGGTTTGTGCAGAAGGTATCCTGCCACATAATATGAAAAATAGATACATTTATTGAAGATACAAGAGACATTGTACATAGGACAAGGGTGCCTCAGTTCCCTTAAAAGTAGGTACCGTGGGACCTCACACAGTTATCCCAATGGCCATTAGCTGCCCCATCATATTTTCCTGAATCTCACTGATGGTCTGAAATCTGTTCCCTTTCAAATGTGATTTTAGTTTTGGGAAAAGCCAGAAATGCCAAATGCAGGCTGTAGGGGGGCCGAGTCACTTGGGTGATTTGATGTTTCACAAAAAAACTGCATGAGGCATGATCCATGAGAAGGCACATTGCTGTGATGAAGCTGCCAATCACCAGTTGCCCATAGCTATGGCTTTCTGAATCATCCACATAGTTTCCAAAGAGGAATATTGAAGCTTAATGCAAAATTTCATGCAGATTTGTGGCTCTACTTTCTCATTTTGAATGGGATGGCTACTTGGTACATATGCTCACTTAATAGTATCTACCATCCCCACTGACTATTTCAGTGAAGGCATCATTGTTCATGCATGGGCATTCCAGTCCACTCTCCTTGGCTGCCTGGTTACATTGACGCCAACATACCATTCTCATATTAACAATGGCTGGACTATTTCAGAACAGACCTCATGGATTTGTGGCGGTATTATGGGTGGGGAAAATATTCCATTTTTTTTTAAACATTGGAAAGTTGATTTTATTTTACATAGAATGTACTTTTCATTGCAAAATACTGAAAACAAAATTATTACCTGATTAGCAAGATTTTACTTAAATGTTTATACCCAGAGATGGCATGGGCAAGTGAAAGTGGGTGCCTCATAGTAGCAGGAAAAATTATTCCTGTGCCGAAGGGCAATTCAATCATAAGTAGCAGAAACCTGAAATATTTTACATATATTTTGACTTAGCAATCTTACTTTAAACGATTCACATGAGGAAATATTCTTGATTGTACACAAGTTGTGAACTCCAAGGATGTTTGCTGCCACTACATTTACATTCATGATCAGTTTAAAACAACCTGTATTTCCATCCTGGCTGGTGTGGCTCAGTGCATTGAGCATTGGCCTCTGAACACAAACTTTGCTGGTTCGATTCCCGGTCAGAGCACATGCCTGGGTTGCTGTGGGCCAGGTCCCCAGTTGGGGTTGTATGAGAGGCAACCACACGGTGATGGTTCTCTTCCTTTCTTTCTCCCTCTTCCCCTCTCTCTAAACATAAAATCTTTAAAGCAAACAAAAAAGAAAAATAACCTACATTTCCAATAAGAGGACATTTGTTCTTTAACCTATGGTTCACCCTACAATGGACTCAGTTTAAAAAATGATGTTGGAGGAAGATTTTTTTATCACTTGAAAAGATGTCCCAAGTATATGGTTTAGTTTTCTTGTTTTAAAGAAAACCTGATGTTCAGTTAGCATTTATAATATTAGTTTATCTCGTTATCTTCCTTTCTCTCTCTCTCTCTCTCTCTCTCTCTCTCTCTCTCTCTCTCTCTCTCTCTCTCTCCCCCCCTCCCTCCCTCCCTTCCTTCCTCCCTCCATCTCTCTCACTCCCTCTCTCTCTCACTCCCCTTCCCTCCCCCAGCCCCTTTTTACCCCTACAAAAGAACAATGGTTAATGCAATGCTTGGTTATAAAATGCTGAAAAGTAGAGGTAAAGAAAAAAGACCTTCATGTTCCCATGGCTCAGGGAGGACCAAGGGTAACACTCTAGTTTCCAAGTGTAGTCAGACTGTTTCAAGATGCTGAGCTCCTATGGCAGATTCAATTCTGCAATCCACGTTTTTTAAATGACACTTAAACATAGGCATTTTTCTACGTTCTAATCCCCTTTCTTTTTTTTAACAATAGAGGAGGACAATGGTGATGTGGTTGGTGCATTTAAACTTTTCTGCAACCCAAGTTTTTTGTTTTGTTTTTTTTTTTCTTTTAATGACACTTTAACATATGCATTTCCCTATGTTCTAATCACTTTTTTTTTTTTTTTTTTTTTTTTTTTTAGAAACAATAGAGGAGAACATTAGTAATGTGGTTGATATATTTAAATGTTGGAAAGTCCAATGGGTCAAGGTGAACAGTTTGCCCAGCACTGAAAGCAGGGCAGGCAGACCAGGCCCTCAGCCGAGGCAGAGAACTCAGAGAACCAGGACAGAGCAGGGGTGCCATCATCATGCCCCATTGGCTTTGTCCCACTATGAGGAAGAGGAACCACAGCATTGCTTCCAGAGATCAAAGCAGACTGTTGGTGGCAGAGGGGCAGGTTCCCTAGGCTCTGGTGTCTGAGGCACCAGGCAGGCATCAAGCCCAATAGGCCTGGATTCAAATCCCCTGGGACCCTGGGCCAGCCACTTGCTTTCTCAGTATAATTTTTAGCTGCCAAATAGGCATAAAATAGTAATAATAGCTCATACCTTCTGAGCACATGATTATGTGCTGGGCAAGTGCTTGGTGGGGTTTTGAGAGCATCTGGTAATGAATGTCAAGCCTCTGGCACTGAGGCGTTTAACAGATACCAGTGCCCACCTCCCCACCCTGTTCCATGTTACAAGGGGATGTGGTCACTCGGTCACCCTCCCAGGGAATGGGCACATGGGGCTGGCTGGGATGGTGCCCACATTCTGGGGCTCTCTGGCACGCCTATGGCCAAACCCCAGGGATGGCTGCTTTGTTCTCCTGTATAAACTACAAGGTGGTGCTTTGCCCAGGGATGATGCCAGCAGGATGCCAGCAGGCAGACATGTGGTAGCCTGGGCTTGGCCTCCTAATAGGCTACTTTTGCTATTCAGCTTTGGTCTGATCTCCCGTTTCATCTGGATTTGCTGCAATCTGACATACACTACAATTTTATACAACCCCCCACCCCCTGCAGCAACAAACCCTCCCTGCTCCTGCTCTGGGCTCTGGCGCCTGAGGATCCCTTGGGGCTGTTCAGGTCCCATCAGAGAAGGTCTAAGAGTTGTGTGCTACTAGGGTGAAGACCTCTGAACACTTTTCACTTGGACTGGCAGGTGTGGGTGGGGAAGGGGAGGTGTGAGGGCACAGGGGGTGTACAGTCAAGCTGGGAAGATGCTTTCAGGCAAGCCCTGTGTGTTCCCAAATCCTGGCAGATTCTGGAAGTCTCCACACAACCACAGGGCGAAAGTCTCCTCAGTCAGACACCTCTGACCTTGTGTCTGCTGTGTGACGCTGGGCAAGTCACTTCAACTCTTTGAGGCCCCATTTCCTCCTCACCTGAGTCACAGGACTAGGAGTGTGGACTGTGAGGACGGATGTGTGTGGACTACCTGGAAAATACTTGGCAGGAAGTGGGTGTTCTGTAATCAGAGCTATTTTCCACTGTTTGGTGACTAGAGGATGAAGTTGCCACTAGGCACAGGAGGAAAGCAGTGCTGCAGCTGCGTGGCAGGACACTGTATTGAGGGACCCCGTGGCCTGCAGTAGCATCTGGGGTTCAGGAATGTGCACATGTTGGAGGTGAGGTGCCACTTTCCCACCTGGCTGTCCCCAGCATGTTTGCCTGGTCATGAAAGGGGAGGCTGTCCTGGCTGGTGTGACTTAGTGGATTGGCATGGGCCTGTGAACTCAAAGGTCTCCAGTTCAATTCCCAGCCAGGGCACATGATCAGGTTACAAGCCAGGTCCTTAGCTGGAGGTAAGTGAAAGGCAACCATACATTGATGCTTCTCTCCCTTTCTTCCTCCCTCCCTGCCCTCCTCTCTGAAAATGATGAGGAAAATTTTAAGAGAAAAGAAAATGCAAGGCCAATCAGGCTGCCTTGAGGACATTCCCAGAGCCTGGCAGCTCATCTAGTTTTTTTTTTTTTTTTTTTTTTTTTCTACACCATGTTTTATTACTATTTTTAAATTAAATTTAATTGTTGTTGTATTACATTCATCCCCCTTTTTGGTCCCTTCTGTCTCCCTCCCCACCCACCCACCCGTTCCCCCCAAAGTCAGTCCCACCTGTTGTCCATGTCCATAGTTCATTTATACTAGGTTCTTGTCTAAATTGCTCCCCTTCCTTGCCTCTTTCTCCTCCCTCCCCCCAACCCCCTTTCCCCTGACCACTGAAGGCCTACTCACTGTATTCATATATTTGGTTCTGTTTTGCTTGTTGTTAGTTTTGTTCATTATTGTCCTGTAATGGTATTTGTCCTTCACTGACTGGCTTATTTCACTAAGCATAATACTCTCCAGTTCCATTCGTGTTGGTGCAAAGGGTAGGAGTTCTTTCTTTCTGCTGTATAGTATTCCATTGTGTAAATACTTATTCATTGTCATTTTTTCCCTTTGTGTCTGTATTCCTCTTTGTCTTTCTCTGTTTCTTCATTTTATTTGTTTACTTATCTTTATAGCAGACCCTTTAGCATTTCTTGCAAGGCTAGTTTGGTAGAGATGTATTCTTTTAGGCTTTTTGTGTCTGGGAAGCTCCTTATTTCTCCTTCTATCTTGAATGAGAGCCTTGCTGGGTAGAGTATTCTTGGTTACAGGCCTTTGTTTACCATGACTTGAAATCATTTTTGCCTTTCCCTTCTGGCTTGAATTGTTTCTGTTGAATAATCATTTGATAGCCTTATTGGAGCCCCTTTGTATGTTATTTGTCTTTTCTCGCTTGATGCTTTTAGGATTCTCTCTTTGTCTTTGAAATTTGCCATTTTAATAATAATGTGCCTTGGAGTTGGTCTGTTTGGGTTGATCTTCATTGGGACCCTCTGTGCTTCCTGAACTGGATTCATGTTTTCACTCCTCATGTTAGGGATATTTTCTATCATGACTTTTTTGAACAGGTTTTCCATTCCTTGTTTCTCTTCTCCTTCTGGTATCCCTATGATACATATGTTGTTACGTTTCATGTTGTCCTGCAGCTCTCTTAACCCCTCTTCAGTCTTGTTCAGCCTTTTTTTTTTTTTTTTTTTTTTCTTTTGTA
>PVIW01014395.1:0-23615 GCA_004026585.1 Noctilio leporinus | reverse complement strand
TTTGCTTGTTGTGAGTTTTGTTCATTATTGTCCTGTAATGGGTGAGATCATATGGTATTTGTCCTTCACTGACTGGCTTATTTCACTAAGCATAATACTCTCCAGTTCCATCCATGTTGTTGCAAAGGGTACAAGTTCCTTCTTTCTTTCTGCTGTATAGAACTCCATTGTGTAAATGTACCAAAGTTTTTTGATCCAAGCATCCAGTGATGGGCACTTAGGCTGTTTCCAGCACTTGGCTATTGTAAATAGTGCCGCTATGAACATAGGTGTACAAAGGTTCTTATGAATTGGTGTTTCAGGATTCTTTGGGTATAGTATAAGTAGTGGAATTGCTGGATCAAAAGGCAGTTCCATTTTTGGTTTTTTAAGGAAACCCCATACTGTTTTCCACAGTGGCTGCACCAGCCTACATTCCCACCAACAGTGTACCAGGGTTCCCTTTGCCCCACGTCCTCGCCAACACTTGTTGTTTGTTGATTTGTTGATGATTGCCATTCTGAGAGGTGTGAGGCAGTATCTTATTGTGGTTTTAATTTGCATCTCTCTGATGACTAGTGATGTTGAGCATTCTTTCATATGCCTCTGGGCCCTTTGTATATCTTCCTCAGTGAGTTGTCTGTTCAGGTCCTTTGCCCATGTTTTAATTGGGCTGTCTGTCTCCCTGGTGTTGAGTCGCATTAATTCTTTATATATTTTGGAGATCAAACCCTTGTCTGAGGTATCTTTGGCAATTATGTTTCCCCATTCAGTTGGTTCCCTTTGAATTTTGCTGATACTTTCTTTAGCTGAACAGAAACTTTTCCATTTGATATAGTCCCATTTATTGATTCGTTCTTTGATTTCCTTTGCCCTTGGTGAAGTATCAGTAAACATGTTTCTGCATAGGATATCCAAAAGTTTACTGCCTATATTTTTCTCCATGACCTTTATGGTGGCATTGCTTATGTTTAAATCTTTTATCCATCTTGAGTTTATTTTGGTGTATAGTGTAAGTTGGTGGTCTAGTTTTATCTTATTGCATGTTGCTGTCCAGTTCTCCCAACACCATTTGTTGAAGAGACTGTTTTTACTCCATTGGATGTTCCTTCCCCCTTTGTCAAATATGAGTTGACCATAGAGTCCTGGGTTAATTTCTGGGCTCTCTATTCTGTTCCATTGATCTATATGTCTATTCTTATGCCAGTACCAGGCCGTTTTGATGACAGTAGCCTTGTAGTATTGTTTGAAGTCCGGTATTGTGATTCCTCCTACCTTGTTCTTCTTTCTCAAGATTGTGGTGGCTATTCATGGCCGTTTTGGGCTCCATACAAATTTTTGAAGTATTTTTTCTATTTCTGTGAAGTCTGTCATTGGTATTTTAATTGGGATTGCATTGAATCTGTAGATTGCTTTGGGTAGTATGGACATTTTAATGATACTAATTCTTCCCATCCATGAACATGGTATATGCTTCCATTTCTTTGTATCTTCCTTGATTTCTTTCTTCATTGTTCTGTAGTTTTCTGAGTACAGGTCTTTGACCTCCTTAGTTAAGTTTATTCCTAGGTACTTTATTTTTCTTGTTGCTATGGTAAATGGGATTTGTTTTTTCGCTTCTATTTCTGTTGTTTCATTATTGGTATAGAAAAATGCTTTTGATTTCTGGATATTGTCTTTATACCCAGCCATTTTGCTAAATTTGCTCATTAGGTTGAGTAAGTTTTTGGTGGAGCTCATCAGGTTTTGTATGTACACTATCATATCATCTGCAAATAATGACAGTTTGACTTCCTCCTTTCCAATTTGAATACCTTTGATTCATTTTTCTTCTTTGATGGCTATGGCTAGAACTTCCAAGACAATGTTGAATAGAAGTGGAGAAAGTGGACAGCCTTGTCTCATTCCTGATCTTAGGGGGAAAGTTTTTGTCTTTTAAGTATGATGTTGGCTTCAGGTTTCTCATTGATGGCCTTTATGATGTTGAGGTATGCTCCCTCTATTCCCATTTTGCTGAGGGTTTTTTATTATAAATGGTTGCTGTACTTTATCAAATGCTTTTTCAGCATCTATTAATATGATCATATGATTTTTATCTTTCAATTTCTTGGTGTGATGTATTACATTTATTGATTTATGAATGTTGTACCATCCTTGCATCCCTGGGATTGAAACCTCCTTGATCATGGTGTATAATCTTTGTAATATGCTGCTGAATCCGGTTGGCCAATATTTTGTTGAGAATTTTAGCATCTATGTTCATCAGAGATATTGGCCTGTAGCTTTCTTTCTTAGTTGTGTCTTGCCCTGGTTTTGAGATTAGAATAATATTGGCCTCATAGAAAGAGTTTGGGAGTCTTCCCTCTTCCTGTATTTTTTGGTATAGCTTGAGAGGGATAGGAGTTAGTCCTTCTTTAAATGTTTGGTAAAATTCACCTGTGTATCCATCTGGTCCAGGGCTTTTGTGGTTTGGGAGATTTTGGATTACTTCTTTAATTTCACTAGTTGTTATTGGCCTATTCAGGCTTTCTGCTTCTTCTGGGTTCAGTTTTGGTAGATTATTCATTTCCAGAAATGTGTCCATTTCATCCAGGTTGTCATATTTTTTGTCATATAGGTGTTTGTAGTAATTTCTTACAATCTCTTGTATTTCTGAGGTATCAGTTGTGATTTCTCCTCTGTCGGTTCTGATTCTGTTTATTTGGGTCCTCTCTCTCTTTTTCTTCATGAGCCTGGATGAAGGTTTGTCAATTTCATTTATTTTTTTTCAAAGAACCAGCTCCTGGACCTGTTGATTCTTTGAATTGTAGTTTGAATCTCTGAGTTATTTAGTTCTGCTCTGATCTTGATGATTTCCTTCTTTCTACTTGATCTGGACTTTGTTGGTGCTCCTCTAGTTCTTGCAGCTTTATGGTTAGGTTGTTTTTATAAACTTCTTGTGACCTTTTTAGGAAGGCCTGTATTGCTGTAAATTTCCCTCTGAGCACTGCCTTTGTTGTATCCCACAGGTTTTGGGCTGTTGTGTGTTCATTGTCATTTGTTTCCAGGAACTTTTTGATTCCATCTTTGATCTCATTGTTAACCCATTCGTTGCTTAAAAGCATGCTATTCAGTCTCCATGAGTTAGAGAACTTTTGTTTTTTTCCCTTGAGATTGGTTTCTAGTTTCAAGCCATTGTGATCTCAGAAGATGCTTTGTATGATTTCAATTTTCCTGTATTTGTGGAGGCTTATCTTGTGACACACTATGTGGTCTATCTTAGAGAATGATCCATGTGCATTTGAAAAGAATGTGTATTTTGCTCCTTTGGGGTAAAAGACTCTGTATACATCAGTTAGGTCCATTTCCTCTAGAGTGTTGTTCAATGCCACCACATCTCTGGGGATTTTTTGTTTGGAAGATCTGTCCATTGTTGATAGTGGGGTATTAAAATCCCCTACTATTAGTGTGTTGCTGTCTATATCTTTCTTAAAGTCCTCCAAGATTTTCCTTATATATTTCGGAGCTCCTACATTGGGTTTGTATATATTTATCAGAGTTCCTTCTTAATGGATTGTTTCCTTAAGAATTATGAAATGTCCATCTTTGTCCCTTTTTATGTCCTTCATTGTAAAATCTATTTTATCTGAAATCAGTATTGCTACTCCAGCTTTTTTTGTGTGTCCATTTGCTTGATGTATAGTTTTCCATCCCTTCACTCTCAATCTGTGTTGATCTTTTGTTCTGAGGTGCGTCTCTTGAAGGCAGCATATATGTGGGTCATGTTGTCTTACCCATTCGGCTACCCCATGTCTTTTGATTGGTGCATTTAATCCATTTACATTTAATGTTATTATTGATTGATACTTATTCATTGCCATTTTCTCCATTTGCGTCTGTATTCCTCTTTGGCTTTCTCTGTTTCTTCATTTTATTTATTTATTTATTTTTAAAGCAGGCCCTTTAGCATTTCTTGCAATGTTGATTTGGTAGGGATGTATTCTTTTAGTCTTTTTTTTTTTTTTTTGGTCTGCGAAGCTCCTTATTTCTCCTTCTATCTTGAATGAGAGCCTTGCTGGGTAGAGTATTCTTGGTTGCAGACCTTTGTTTACCATGACTTGAAATACTTTTTGCCATTCCCTTCTGGCTTGAATTGTTTCTGTTGAATAATCATTTGATAGCCTTATTGGAGCCCCCTTATATGTTATTTGTCTTTTCTCTCTTGATGCTTTTAGGATTCTCTCTTTGTCTTTGAAATTAGCCATTTTAATAATAATGTGCCTTGGTGTTGGTCTGTTTGGGTTGACCTTCATTGGGACTCTCTGTGCTTCCTGAACTGGATTAATGTTTTCATTCATCATGTTAGGGAAATATTCTATCATGACTTTTTTTGAACAGGTTTTCCATTCCTTGTTTCTCTTCTCCTTCTGGTATCCCTATGATACGGATGTTGTTACATTTCATGTTGTCCTGCGGCTCTCTTAAACCCTCTTCAATCTTGTTTAGCCTTTTTTAATTCTCTTGTGCTGTCTTGGAGTATTTGTCTACATTATCCTCCAACTCGCTGATCCGGTCCTCTGCTTCCTCTAGCCTACTGTTGATTCCTTCTACTGTATTCTTCAATTCAGAAATTGTATTCTTCATTTCCTCCTGGCACTTATTGATAGTTTCTATGTCCTTTTTGATGCTGTTGTAGCTCTCAGTAAGTTCCTTGTAACTTCCCTGGAGTTGTTTATAGTTTTCTTTGAGCTGGCTAAGCTCATTGAGCTTCTTTATCATCATTCTTTTGATTTCCTTATCTGATATCTTGTGTGCCTCTGTTTCATTTGGTGGTGTTTCTCAGGATTCTTCCTTTCCTTTTGGTGATGGACTGATTCTTTTTTTCCCCATTTTGAGTGTCTGTTGTTGCTTGCTTTTTGTTTTTTGTTTTTTCCTTGGATTAATCTTCTTTGCTTCCTTGGCTTAGTTGAGCACCCTTCTGTGTTAGGAGATTTGTGTAGTTCAATGTTGCAGTCTCTCAGATTTTCTCCACTCATTGTTCTTGGTGTGGCCTTTATTTGGGCTGTCTGGTTGTATTCTGGACCTGTGGGCTGCTATCCTGTAGGTCTCTGCTGCCTCTGGGCTGTGCTCCCCTGAGTCCAGATGCTGACCACTTCAATTCTTAGGGACCTGAAGTCGTCTCGTGCTCCCTATCCTATCCTCCAGCTGCTCTGGTACTCGAGAACACCATCAGCACTGCTCTCTACTCTCTTGCCATCTTTGATCTTCACCTAGGTATTCTTGAACGGGGACAGGCCTCTTAAGACCAAGAACAAAAATAATAAAAACAAACCAAAAAAGACCAAGAACCAGCTGGCATGAAGTAAGCACTACCCATGGTGGGGCCTTACAGTTTGGTCTAATGGTGGTAACTTCTGTAGTGCTCTTATGCATGTGATTTCATCATCCCTCCTGGACATCTCATAGTTGCCTGAAATATTCTGGAAGATCAGCATAGTCATTTTTATAAGGAACAAGGTAAATCCCTTTGTCCAACATGATTTCACAAAGCTTCTTAAATTCATCTGCATCTCCCTTCTGAGTCGGCACGAAACGTTGCATCATATTTATGCTGGACAGCCTCTAGAAAACAGGCTTGGAAAGTCATGTCATCAATAGTCCAGCATAGCCCAGGAAGAGAAATGACTTGTTTTCATAAAGTTTCTGGATCTGTCTCATAGCTTGAATGTTCCTGAGCACCTCCTGTTACCAAGTTGGATGAAAGGACATGCCACTACAGTTGATGTAGGCTTCATGACACATAACACGTTCAGCTTCCACTTCTCTTGCACCCACTCTAGGACTTTTTCTTCATCAGTAAAATCAAGGGGTTCATGTTGTTTTCCCTGATCTGCTGCATACAGTTCCAGAAGACTGTTGAGATTTTAGTCACAACCACAGTTTCATTTTCCATCAGGTGGGGAACTGATTGAAGTAGTTCTTTTCCAAAGTCTTCCATCTTTTACACAAAGCCATGGAATTCTGCAAAGATCCAGTCCTTAAATCTTACAGCTTCAACAGTACTAACATGAGTAGAAAATTTCTGAAAAAGGTCCAGAACAACATAACCAGGATTCTTGTCTTCACAGACATATCTGTAAAAATGATTATGGTCCACATGAGTTAGAAGCGCAGCGTCAATGGCAGCATCCAGTAAGATCTGAGTCACCTCTCCCCAGGATCTCCAGGCTAGACCCTGAGGTATAACTAGAGCTCTAATGCCTATTCCAATCACCAGCACAATTCCCCTGGCTTACTTGTTTGTTAAGTCCGAAAACAGCCTCCTTTTGCAGAGCAGGGGGTCTATTATCACAGAAGAATCCAAACATGGTATCTGCCTCTATAACAACCATTGGGTTTCCAAACGCTGCTGTTGCTCTGACACCTTCTCTCCATCTCTACTGCCTTGGCCTGAGTTTACATTCTCATTCAGGGTCATTCAGAATTCTGTGGTCATGTCAAGGGTCTCACACAGCTGCCTCTGCCTTCTCCCTTGGCACCACAGCTGGTCTGTGGACGGCTATGTCCCGTTCATCCACAGACCATCCTCACCCTTCAGCATACTGGGCTCCTTGGCCTTGGCCTCCTGACTCCTGATCAGGTCTGGACAACGGGAAGCCCTGGTGGGGACCTAGGGCAGGACAGAGGGAAGTCAGGGCATTTCTGTCTAAGGCTTTCTGCCTCAGGCAGTAATTCTGCAGCTCTGCCTCTCTCCTGGGGCTTACACTCAGTTGGACAGCTCCCACCAAGGATCTACTTCCTGCTAGACAGAGCCAACTTCTGACCTCTGGTACCATCACCTTCTCCCCATGTCCCCCCCAGCCCAAAGAGTGGTACTGGCTTCCTACTGTTGATAACCTGTGGTCTTCTATACCAACCCTCTTTTGCTTTCTCAGCTTTTCCTTTGTATTTTGCTGGTTCCCTGCTTAAATAACTTTACAGAATAATTCCTCCATGATAAAATCCAAACACTTTGGAATGTCCATTCCTTCAAAACCTGGGACCAAGTTACATTTGCAAACCCATCTTCCTCTGAGCACACTAGGTTCCTGCTATCCTGAAATTTTTCTATTCCCCAAAACAACATAAATTCCCAAATCAAGGCCTTTGACTATGCCCTTTCATTCCCCAGAAATGCCCTCTCTGCCAGGCATATTCTGTTCACATTTCTAGTCTTATCTTTACAGCTCATTCTGCACATAGTAGTCAGTGTGACCCTTTACTTATTTATTTATTTATATTGATATACAATTGGCACGTAACATTGTATTAGCGTTAGGTGTACAATGAAATGATTTGATATATGTCGGGGTCCCCCTGGGAATATGTCGGGGCATGGTGCCCCTTACACAGGCCAAGCCAAGCCTGTAAGACCTGACCAGAAAGCCAGGAAAGCTGGATGCATATAAGCCTCAATGCTCTAGCCAGGGGTGGAAGGGGTTGGTGTTGGGCTGGTGTGAATCTGGCCTTGAAAACATTCCACAGGTCCTTTGAAGTCTGTGCTTATGACCTAAACTTCCTAAACTTAATTATGGCATCTGCAATAAATGTTAAAACCTTCACCCACAGGTAATCTCACCCTCTCTAAAATTATATTAACCACCTGAAGTTCTTGGTGTCATCTTATCTAAATGACTCCCTTTCTTTTGGATATTCTTCTATGGTAATGAATTATAGTGTGTACATGCACCCCCCTAACCCTGTGTGATCAATAAAAACCTTTAGAAGTGGGCAAATGAGGCCTTTGTCAGTCAGACATTGGCTGGCCTTCTCTCCCCTAGCACAAGCTGCCTGGGAAGTATTATTTCATTCTCAGCACCAAGGGATCTCTGCTGGTTGGGGTCCCCCACAGATACATGTATATATTGTGAAATGATTACCACAGCAAATTTAGTTAAAATCCATCAACATACATAGTTATAAATATTTTTTTCTTGCAAAGAGAACTTTTAGAATCTACTCACTTAGCAACTTTCAAATATGCAATACAGCATTATTAGCTAGTCATTATACTAGTACATTATATCCTCATGACTTATTTATTTCATAACTGGAAATTTATGCCTTTTGACCTCCTTCACCCATTTTACCTGCTCCTCACCTCTGGTAACCACTAATTTCTGTTTCTATGACTGTTTGTGTGTGTGTGGATGTGTGTGTGTGTGTGTGTAAGATTCTACATATAAGTGAGATTATACTTATTTAACCTAGCATAATGCTCACAAGGTCCATCCATGTTGCCACGAATGATAGAAATTTCTTCTCATATAGCTGAATAATATTCCACTGTGTATATATCACATTTTCTTTATCCATTCACCCATCTGTGGGTGCTTGGTTATTTTCATATCTTAGAAATAATGCTACAATGGACATGGGGTACAGATATCTTTTTAGGATAGTGATTTCATTTTGGGGGAGTTAATACTCAGAAGTGGAATTGCTGAATCATATGGTAGTCCTATTTTTAATTTCTTAAGGAACCTCCATACTATATTCCATAGTGTGACTCTTTTAAAGTAAGATCATGTCACACCCCTTCTTAATGCCCTACAACACTCCCAAATAAAATCCAAACTCCTTGCCATGACTCACAGGACCTTGTATGATCTGACCTCCCCTCCTGCTACCTTTTCTCCTGCTCAGTCTGCTGCAGCTGCACTGGCTTCCCCACTGTTTCTCAAGCAAATCAGACTTGATTCCTCCAAGGCTACTTCATTTTCTATCTCCTCTGCCTGGGGTTCTTCCCCAAGATCTTCTTTAGGGTCTTTTCTTCTTACCATTCAGGCATCAGCTCAAACATCCCCTCCTCAAAGCAGCCTTCCCTTGACCACCCAACCCAGTGTTGCCCCTCCAACATCACTTGTTAATGAATCCTTTCAGACCTAATTCAACATCAACTCAGTGATTCCTTTCTCAAAATTTCCACAGAATAGCATGTATTTGTCACAACTGTCATTGTCACCATCACTGTCATCATCACCATCACTATCATCATCACTGATAAGATTTGTTGAGTCTTGTACTAACTATACATGAGATACTTCCTAAGAGCTTTACATGTATTATTTCATTAAATTCTCACAACAACTCTCTGATGGTACTGTTATTACCTTCACTTTACAGAAGGGGAAACTGAGGCATAGGTGAAGTGTCCATTGCCAGTCAGTTGTTTATGGGCAAACCCACAGAACTGTGAGCACCCCAAGGGTAGACAACATGACTTAATTTATTCCTGCCAAGGATTCTATTGAGTATCAATAGTGCACCCTGTGGTAAATACATGGAACACAGCAGGCTCTCCATAATGGTTTGTGTTGCTGTTACTATTGTAAGTGAACAAATGAAAGACTGAAAGAAAGAAGAAATGGTTCTGTGGATTCTAGCTGCCAGGAGCTACTCAACCTCCCAGTTTTCTAAGTCAGAAATATTTAAAAGAAAAAAAACAGCAGTTATCTTTAGAGTTAGTAAAGAAAAACTCCCACCAGGAAAAAATTGGATTTTGAAATGAAAGAGAAGGGTCTCCCTGTACTGAGAAGGCTTTATGCTTTCATTATTGGTGTTTAAACAAGGGTTATTAAAACCATAGAAAAGGCTAACATAGATCTATAGTTATGGATTCTTTTTTTGTTTTTACTTTTTACTGAACCTAAGCTCAAGAGATTGATGTTTCTTGTGACCAGAAGTATATGGTGTGGGGGAATCTCTTATTTTCAATCTGGTATTTGAAATAGGTTGTATGATTTACAGGGTAGTTGTCTAAGGAAAAGTCCATGGGCCCTGGACTGCTGACCAAGTATGTACAGTTTTGGGGTCCCAGAAAATGATGGAGATTAGGTGGGATAGTATGACATTCTGTATGGGAAACCCTGTTTCTGGGCTGGAGATGCAGGCAAAAGGCCAGGTAGCAAGTGGGCCCCACTAGGAGGAACAGGGAACTCCCACAACCTCCACATAGCCACCAGCCAATTCCTCCTGGCTTCACATCTTGTCCATCTCTATCATGAATATGCACTCTATTTTTGAGGGACAAAAGGCTTTGGTGTTTTATTTTCTGGACCTCAAATGAACAGTGTTAAGTACCAGATGGTTGATATAATAATGGAAGAAGTGTCCATTCATGAGGGATAGATGCAAACAGCATGCATTGACAATTGCTATGAAGAACAAGAGTAACAGGAGAGGGTGGCAGGGAGCGGGGGAGCCCCGTCCCTGAGCATCTCCCGGAACACAGTCTGAGTGAGGACAATTCCAGGCTGAGGCACTGGAAAGGCCTGTGTGGTCACAGGGTGGGAGCAAGGCAAGTAGGCAGGAGAGAGAAGCAGGGGCACAGGGTCTGACTTGTAGGCATGTAAAGTTACAATCAATAAAAAGAGTAAACTTATACCTTGCATTCACATACAGACCAGTCTCAGGCACAGGGGCTTGAGGACAATAGGTGGGGTGACAAACAGTCTACAGTAGGTTATTGTAGCAATGTCCACCAGCAAGCAGAGATTTCTCTGAAATTTGTAGGATAAAACAGAGATTGTGGCAGGGACCATTATTAGTACCTCAAATAGAAGGACTCAGATAGGAGGGGCTGCAGGATGTCCCAGCCAGTCCGTTTCCTTTTAGGACCCTGTCCTGAAATACATCATCTTCCTCATCACAGCTTCTACATGACTCGAAACCCTAGAATGCCAGGGTGAGCCTGTATTGCCAAGCTAGACAGTTTAGTAGGTACATGGATCTCTGTGGGAGGCAGACTCTCACTTTCACATAAAGATGCTGCCTCTGCTCATTGTGTACCAGTAAAACGGCACACAGAAAAGGAGCATGTTCAAAAATCTGGTGTTTGCACTAAGAACACATTATAAACAGCATTTTTAATAAATAATGAAAATGTTTATATTGTATCTCCCCAAAATTATGTTTCTACTATAATAAATGCTGCATTTCTTCGAAACAAGCTACAAAGATAAGGAATGCTGTGTTAGATTGGTACATTCTCTCTGCAGCATTAGCATGGAAGACTTTGATGTTTAAACTGGACAATCATAGATGGGAATTTCCTGATCATCTCTGACAGACACAATTTTTTAGCTATTTTCATTGTATTTTACTCCCCAAACCTGATCCTGGTGTTTGAAGAAGGTGTAAACACAAGTCCTTGTCCCCACATTCCATTTATACTTTTGTCAGATGAACTAGAAACAAAGTATGTGTCAGCAGGACAAAATACCATATTTAGCACCCAGGACACATGGCTATGCAGTTGGCCAGCTAAGGTGGAGTGTTGTACAGGATAGATCTTGCTATAGCCACCATCTGAGGCCATGACAAGGAGCTGAGAATCTGGGGAGAAGGTCAAGGAGCAAATGAACATAGCATGACTTTCCAACAGATACTTCTCATTAGGATCATATGCAATATGAAGAATGAATTCTTCCTTTGTGTCCAAAGAATATTCCTTTCTCCCACTTTTACCAAAAATGTTCACTTCATCCACAGGAGTTCCTGTGGCCCAATACTGGGAATCAGGAGCAAAGGCCAAAGTCCAGGTATCCACAGGTCCTGAACCTATAGACTTGTTTGCCATTTTCCAAGTCCCAGAGACAAATCAAGAGAGCTGGATGCAATGATGGGCAGATTGTGGCTAATGTCCACAGACACCATGCCTAGCTAATGTCCCTCCAGACTCCATTGCAGGTCCAGCCTCTCATCACACCATTTCCAGACCTTCACCAGGTCATCCATGGACCTTATGACTACTGTCTCAGAGTTTTCTTTCTTGTTTGTCCCCCGGGCCACTGACCAAATGGCATCATCATGGGCTGCTCTTATCTGAAGAGAATACTGTAAGTGTTGGTCATGTCTTTAGCCAAGGATGAAGGGCTAAAGGTCAGACAGCTCACCTTACTTCCTTGTTGCACAGACTAGGCGCATGTCTTGAACATGCACTTTTATAAACTTGGAATCACCTTATTATTTAAGTCTGATTTTTAAAAACATAAATATGAAAGCAGTGCACACATTCACTTATATACAGGTACATAATTTTAAATAAATTGGTAGGAAATTAAGTCCATGAGTTCATCAAAGGATAATACTTACATACTTACATTAGGAACACAAGATAGTTTAATATCAAATATCTCAATGCAATCCATTACATCAACCAATTAAAAAATAAATTTCATAAGAAATGTGTTATAATTAACAAGTATATATTACCTTTAATAATAATTAAACTTTGGGCAATATGAGATCATAGGATGCTGGTCTAATAAGTCTGGTGTCTATTAACTAGGCAGTGAGAAGAATTCAAACTGGAAAATATAAATGGATCTAATTTTGTGAATAAGAGTAACATTGGACATACTGAAGGCAGAGAGACTTTTTAAAAATTATTATAATAGACCAATGAATGGATAATAAGAGACAACTAGGACAAGGGCCTATCCAGAGAAAAAAATTATTAGTGATATCTTGGATATATCAACAGAATTTGGTAACTAAATTCCAGGCTGGTTGGATGGTTATACTGCTTAGCTATGTAGTAAAGGGGGTGTTGCAGGAAAGGTGAGATTGAGTCTAGTTAAGCCGATTTTTTTTTAAACAGGTAAAAAGTAAAATTTTTTTAAAAATTTTATTGTTGTATTACATCCATCCCATTTTTCTCCCCTCTGTCCCCCTCCCCACCCACCCATTCCCCCCAAAGTAAGCTGATTTTTAAATATCCACAGAACACTCATGTGGTGGGGAATATTGACCAGAATCATCAAATAAAAGGTAAATCAACTAAAACATTAATAGAGAAACCATTCATGGAAAGAGGAGAGGTGGAGCTGTAAGAGTATATGAGGTCATCCAGAGAGAATGTGTGGCCTTGCAAGGACAGTCAGGATGGAACATTAGAAAATGCTGACATTTAAGGGCAGGAGTGAGGACAGGAAATCAGCGAGAAGCTTGAGTAGTTGCTGCAGAGCCAGGAGTATGCCGAGCCTCAAAGCCAGGGAAGAGTTCCAAAGAGGATGAGGAGCTAGTAGCCTGGGATGCCAGATAGGGTCAAATTTGGGAAGCATCCAGCCACAGGGCCTCCAGGTCATCAGGAAAACTAGCTCAGTGACATATTGGGTTGCATGGAAGCTTCTTGACCTCTACTGGTTAAGCAGAAATAACAGGTAGATGCACTAAAGAATCTAAACTATTTTTTTTTCCCCCATTAAAGAGCTTAAACCTGAGGCTCAGACTAACATGGATTCAATGTGCAGCTCTCTGAACTTCACTTGCTTTATATGGAAAATAGGGTGATACTAGCTCCAAGTTCATAGGAGTTATTGTAATAATTCAGGTAATTCGTCTCAAGGGCTTACATAGCATAGTTTTATCAATAAAATAGTTGATGAGACTATTGTCTGAGAAAGGGCAAGAAGCAGGAGAAAAAGCAGAAACAATTATGTGCACTTAAATAGACTTCTCATGGCTTAAAAAAAAAATTAAAGATAACAAGGAGACATTAAGGATCAGATGAGATCAACTGATAAACCTAACCAACATAAACAGTCAGGCCGGTCTTCTCTGCAACACTCAGCCACTGAACAACAGGGTGGGAGTAGAACAAATGAATTGTTGGGAGCATCCTGGTTTGAAGAATGGCAAGGGTGAAAACAATCTAATGTGGAGAACAGACAGTATCTGAGCAAAGTAGGGAGGTCCCATCAGATTTGAAGAATTGGGCAGAGTCATAGGAATGAAGGTCAGACTAGGGCAAAGGTCAAGTTTTTCCTAAATCACCCAGGAATGAGGAGTTTGAGACAGAGAGATTCAGACACCTGGGTATCTCACAAGCCATTTTTCTTCCATGTTGTTTATTTTACTTCTTCTACGTTCACTCTCTTACCTATGTATCTGACTGATTAAAACCTACAAGAATGTTGATGAGGATGTGGAGAAAACAGAGCTCTCATGTACTACTGGTAGAAATGTAAAATTGTACCATCACTTTGGAAAATAGTTTATTAGTTCCTTAAAAAGTTAAAAATGAACATACCATATGAACTTATTCTTTCCCTCCCAGGGATTTACCCAAGAATACATAAAAGTATATGTCTATACAAAAATATGTACATAAATGCTGATAGCAGCTTTATTTTTAATAATTCTCAAACTAAAAACAACCCAAATATTCACCAACAGGTAAATGAAACTGAGTTGTGTCCATGCAATAGAAACTGCTCAGCAACAAGAAAGAATGAAATATTGATACAATCTACAACAAGAATACAATTCAAAATAATTATGAGGAGTGAAAGAAATCCAGCCAAACATAAGTGCATACTGTATTATTTCATTTTTATAATATTGTAGGAAATTCAAACTAATGTGTACTGACAGAAGGCAGATCAGTGATACAGGAAACTTTTGAGGGTGCTGAACAAGTTCACTACCACTATAATGATGGTTATCAAATTGCACACTTTTAATATGTGAAACTTATTGTATTTCAATTATTCCTCATAAACACTGTTTAAGTATAATGAAAAACTTTAACTGGATGGATGGATGGAGTGATAATCATCTTTGCTTCACTTTCAGCCTAAGAAACAGGACATTTGGGGGACAGGGGAGCAAAAAGGGGATGGATGTAATACAACAACAATAAAAAATAAAAAAATAAAAAAATAAAAAAAACTGTTATCAGTGAAAAACAAGTTCTTGTGCTGTCACCAGAAAAAAAAAATTCCTGAGTTCCACACAGCAGGATAGGCCCCTGTGGTTAAAAAAAAAAAAAGAAAAAGAAAAGAAACAGGACATTTGTCCACTGGATTTTTATCAGCAAGCCTTTTTTGTCCCCTTGGTGATTATTTGTCTCTCTGTTCATACTACATTTCTTGTCTGCCCCAACTCCTGCCATCCCTACAGAACAAAACCTTGATCACTAACTGAATTGTCATTAGACTGGTCTCTCTCTGGGAGTGTGTGACCTTTATTAGTTTAAAGCTTTTCATTTTCTTATCTCACCTACATTCCCAGCACTAGCCTTAGTGCATGCATGTGCGCGAGCGCACACACACACACACACACACACCACTCAATACAGATTTTTTGCTTAATTAATTTACTAATTAATTAATTGGAAAAGCTGTAAATTCAATAAAGTGTCGTTTTCAAAATCCAATGGGACTTAGGGAACTGAGTTTTTAACTAAACTAAACTGCTTGTCTTCAAGAAATATATATGGAATCTTTGACATCAAACTTTTTCAGATTTGTCATATGAGGCTTTTATGATCAGAAACCTGACTCTAAAAATAGCTAAATAAGTACATATGTCACTTAAATTTTAAAAACAACAACCTCATCTGATTCATTGGTGACCCTGGCCAGATTACACTGGGACTTTTCATGGTCTGTGTTATGCCAAAGGCTGTTCTCCCACCCTCCTCTCCTCTTAAAACTTAAAGTGGTTCTGGAAGATTCTAGTAGAAACCACAGAGTGAACTAAAACAATGGATCTATGGAACAGGGCAATCAGGAACAGAGACCAACGCCAATCGAAGTCTTCTGCTTAGACAAAAGCCCTGATTTGGCATATTTCTCAGCTTATATTTATAGCTTTGGAAAGCTTTGGGGAACATGGAACACTTTGGTTGGCGGAATCCTGGCTCTAAGAGGTCCTGGGAACAAAGCCTTCCCTCCTAGCTTAGATAGCAAGAGACCTGAGTGTACGATTCCTGAGTCCTTCCTGACCTCAGAGGAGACATTTGGCTTCTCTGTGCCTCTGTTTCTTCCTTTATTTAATGGAATTTAGAGTGTCCCACTTGATTCACAGTGCATACAATAATAACAGCTACCGTTTACTTAGTCGTACTTATGTTTGAGGCCCACTCTATAGCTGGTGTAACTGATGTGTATAGAGCTTGAGTAAGTAGCCTACCCAAGGTTCACATTGTTCAGCAAGTGGTGAATCAAGGATTTGAGTTGGGGTTTACCTGGCCCTTAAGCCCTAAATCTCAACCTCTAGACTGCTGTAGGGCTCAGATTAAATTCTATAAAGTCTACACAGAAGAGTTGAGAGAACAACCATATATTGAGCAGCTATTATGAGCCACACACCTTACACAAGTCACATGTATCAATTTCTCTTAAGTTGAGAGGTGAAAGTAATACATTTATTTATTTAAGCCAAATGTAATCCAGTTCAAGTCCCACTCCACCCCTCAAGAAAACAGGGTTATCAAGAATTTGTAGCAGTCATTGATTAGGTCCTCCCCACCATCATTTTTCAAGACACCTTTTTCTTTCTGGGGTCCTGAAAGTCCCATCACTGGTTGGCCCCTCCCTGAGCATCCAGTGGTTCCATCTGCTCTGCTTCCTGGGGGAAGGGGAAGGGGAACTTCTACCCCCAGAGACTGGCCTCAGGGTATCCTCCCCATGACTTCTGAGGCCCCTGCCCAGAAGGCCTGCACTTCAGAAACAACCTCTCAGGCATTGCTTTCAAGCAAAGCTCTCTGGGGACCCACATTCTTCCTTCCTTTCCAGACTCCTGAGATCCAATGGCCTAAGGAAAAGTTTGTTAACTCTTCCTCCCAAAGCAAGTACAAACTCAATTTTTCCTTCTTTTTTTAAAGAGAGAGTGAGATGTGAGAAACATTGATTGGTTGCCTCCTGTATGTGTCCCTACTGAAGGCTGAACCTGCAACCTAGGTATGTGCCCTGACTGAAATTGAACCTGCAACCTTATTGTGTATGGGATGATGCTCCAACCAGCTGAGCCACCCAGCCAGGACCAAAGTCAAATTTTAAAGTCAAAGGAAAGACTTTTCCTTCTAGGCAAGAGAAGAAAAAAACATTCCATCCTTTTTTGGTGAGCCTCTAGTCCAGGAAACAGGACATTGTTCATTCTTAACCAGACTATTATGCTGTATTCCTAATGAACTCCTTATGAAGTTCACACCTATGCTATCTCGTTTAATTTTCATACAAGCTCCAGGGATGGGGGTGGGGTGGATGATCAGGGGCCCACTATTTTGCTACACTCTATTCCTCAGTATGGTAAGTCATCTGCTAAGGGCAGATACAGGACAAGGTAACTGCAACAGAGAAGAAGGAAAGGGAGTCTTCCCCAGCCCGTCATCCAGATTGGCCTAAACCCAGCAGGCTTATTAGGGGTGATGAGAGGCATCATTTCCAGGTAATAGCAATAGTCACTTGTTGATATTTATTAAGTACCTATTATATACAGATAATGCACTAAACCCATTAAGGACGTTATTGCAGTTCATCTCACAACAACTGAAAAATAGAACTATTACCCCAGTTTTGCAGATGACAAAGGCAGGCTTATAGAAATTAAGGGTTTTTCCTCAAGGTCTCAGGGCTAGCAAGCACTAAAGGTAGGATTTGAACCCAGGCGAACTGATTCCAAAGATTCTGCTGGTTCTTTTACTCCCACATCTTTGCATCCCAATCACAAGGAATTTGTTACTACCCTCTTCTTGCCACTGAGCCAATAAAGGGTTGAAGAGGTGAGATAACTTGTTCAAATTAGCAGGAAACAGAACCAGAATTCCAGCCCTCACCTGAGTTAACCCACTAGAATCTTTGCCCACGCTGTAGGAAAGTACTTTGAAAGGCTAAGGAGAATATGCAAACCAAAGCCTGCTTTTTCTCCAAAAATTTAGTGTGTTTTCACTCTAGGAGAGAGTCAGTAAGTCTTTCCTTAGGCTTTTGGATCATGAGGGTCATGGTGGGCCCTCAGGACTCTACTCAGACACAGTGGCCATTTTACCTGTGCTAGGAAAATTTGTAAAGATCTATGGAAACTAACCACAAATTTTTATATGGTGTTTACTAGATGTTGGGCCCTGTTCTAAGCAATTTAGGAACAAATTAATGATTTAATCTTCCAAACAACTTCATTAGGTCAGCATTAATAGTGTGCTTTCCAAGGTCTATCAACCAGCTCTCAGGGAGAAGGTGCTGGTTGGCAGCATTTGCCAATGTCCCTGGTGTAAATTCTGTCACCATGGGCCATTTCATGGTACAATATGACGTCATGAATGCAGAATTGGGAAGAGATGTCCTGTCGCAGTGTTGTGTCACTGTCACCATGCAAATACAATAGACATAAATAGCCTCCAGAGGTAAATAATAGTAAAATAATTAGAAATCAGTGACTTTTAAGTACCTATTACCTTTGGTTTTATTACAACTTAACAAGTTTATAAAATTTAATTTTAAAAATGGCCATTTTAAACAACCAGCTCACAAATTTCCTAATAATCTAACACTTGGCTTTTATGAGCTTGCACCCGTACCATCACTGCCATTTTAAGGAGGAGGAAACTGTGGCACAGAAAGGCTGGGTTATTCAGAAAAGGTCACACAGCTTGGAAATGGCAAAGCCAGAATGTAAACCCAGGCAGTCTGGCTCCAGGATCTGCTTCTCTTTCAAAACTGCGCCATTCTTTCCAGACTTTCTTTCTTGCTTCCAGCCAGCCAAACATCCACAGCATTTGATGGGCTTCTCACAAAAGGGCTTGCGTTTTATGCAGCTCCTTCCCAGGACCTCTGGGGCTGGGGGTCTGAAGCCCTGTGATGGGCTGGAGACCAGCACACCTGGCCTGGCAGGCCTTGCCCTCCGGCCAGACTGTACCTGCGTGCACTGTATATCCGTTAGGGAAAGAAGGGTCCCTTAATGCAACACAAATTATAGCTGGAACACGAGCAAATTGCCGGCTTTTAGCAGCACATAAACTGAGCGGAACCTTTGAGATAGATCCGCATTACCCTAAACGGCATCCATAATTCATACCTGCAGCAGCAACGCTTCCCTCTGCGGGGGCTGCAGCCCATCTATTATTGATGGACCCTTCCGAAGCTGCCACGGAGCCTTTCTGCTGCTCCAGACATCTGCCAGAGAGGTCAGCACCTCAGGCGGCTGCAGCACATTCATTCATCAGAATCAACTCCCAATTAGTTTCCTAGCAGGACCTGGGAGGAATCAAAGTGAGTGTTTCTAGAACAGTGCCCCTATCCCACCCCTGCGATGCTGATCAATACCTTCAGAACCAGCGAG
Source organism: Noctilio leporinus (assembly GCA_004026585.1). Classification (NCBI taxonomy): domain Eukaryota; kingdom Metazoa; phylum Chordata; class Mammalia; order Chiroptera; family Noctilionidae; genus Noctilio; species Noctilio leporinus. Next base: position 4,553 of record PVIW01014395.1, on the reverse strand, counting down.
CAGCAGGCAGAGCTGCTCAAAAGTGTGGCTGCCTTTGGAAATCAGGGGGAGCGAAGTTCCTCCCTCCCGACGGAGGGGCTGGGGGTTTCTATGAAGAAGTCACTGAGTGGTCAAAGGACCAGGCATCTGGGTGATTGTTCCATCACCCAGATTTATCAAGTGCCAATTACATTCCAGGCTCTTTGTACAAGACCTTATACATACAGACCTTGTATATAGACCTTATGAGATGGGTATTTATTATTCTCCCCCGCTTTGTAGATGAGAAAACTAGGGTTAAGTAACTTGCTACAGGTCGTACAGCTAGTAAGGGTCAGGGCCAGGATTTGAGTCCAGAAAATCGGATTCCATAAATCCCTGGGTTTAAACCGTTACTCCATGCTGCCACCTGGAGGATGGGAAGGAAACTCACAGCTATTTCCAGTGGATCACAAATCCTTGGTGAAACTTGAAAAGAAATAGCACTGAAATAGGGTGACAAAAACCCCATCCAGCTGGGTGAACCTGGAGATGAATGCTATTTTTTTATGTTACTATTATTTCAGGTTGTGATTTGTTATTTTATAGAATGCCTGACTAATTTTAAATGGCTAAATAAACTGTTTATTAATATAGATGGTTTTTTAAAACTGCATCTTAAGTGAGGATTTGGGGGATCATGGAGGATGACTAATGAAGGGGGTACCCAGGATTGAAAAGGCCGAGGTACACTGGACCAAGAGAAATCCATCTGGGTTTAGAGCTGAAAGGAAATATTCATCAAGCACTGATATGCATTAAACACCTTCCCAGGGACAATGCTCTGTGCCAGGCTCCAAGGATACATGAATCAATAAAAAATGAATTCTCATATCTCCAACAGACTAGTCAGGTAGAGAGATGAGTAAATAACAAACAATAACATGTAGTAGGGTACCACAAGGCTGGATATTAAAATCCTGCCTGCCACCATGCCTTCTCCTTCCCACCCCAAGGGAAGTGGAGGCAGGTGGAGGAAGGTGGAGAAAACCACACCACGGTGTGGACTGCCCTCCAACCTCTGCAGGGCCACCCTCCTAAGACAGCCTTTTTTAGTGTACCTGGTTAGCTTCCTCTTCCATATCTTCATGGCCAGTTTCTAAGACCTCACGTCCTCCTTTTCCTAGAAAATTGCCATCTACAATAGGAGGAGTTAAAGCTTTCACTATTCTACCAGGAACAGCTATACCTCTGAGTCTCCTGATGTTTGTGTCTCATCTTCATCCCTCTACACGTGGGCAAAACCACAGAGATGATCCAGTAGGTATGAGGTCCATGATGGGCCCAAGGTCATGGAGCTGCCAATGAGTGGAAACTGAGATGGTGTGCAGAGGTGAGAGTAGAACAGGCAAGAGGACTTGAGGCCAAGTGGGAGGTTTGCATCACTAAGGGAGGTCAACTGTGAGTTCCAAAGGATGAGGCACCCTGGCATAGAGATGAGCAACCCAAACGCACATGAGCAGAAGAGTGAGTCATGCAGGCAGGACTCCTAAATATATCTCCGCTGCTTTTCAATTGCTTTATAAACCGCAGTGACTGCAAATAGGGGTGAGGCATGGAGAGGGAGGGTAAGGTGCTATCATGCTGATAGTGTCTGGCCAGCCTGTCCAAGAGGCCAGCACCCCATCATTCCCCAATAAATCAGGAGGTCATTTTTCACTAAACTGAAAGCTCTATACTCCCATCATTTTCTCCCTTAACCAGCCCCAAGATTGCTCTGTGCTCTTTATTACCTTTCAATGACTTAAGCCCCTGAACTGAATAACTTCATCAAGGTGTCAACCTAAACAGATTTTCCCCATAATGGCCCAACTCTCACAGGTTCTTAATGAAAAATATTGATTCCCAAGGATTAGTTGTAGATTTATGTGTTAGGATGCTGATCTCTCTGTCACCTGGCACCTTATCAGTAGATGAAAGGACCCAGTTCCCTTTCATGGTTTTAAAAAAAGCAATCACTGGCATCTTAAGTTCAGAATAACAAATGAAATCCTGTGTCAAAATCCCAAAGAATACTTAACCAATGGGGGAAGAATGGGTGGTGTACAGACACCTGTCCATCTTCCCTCATTAGTATCTTCATTGGTTGGGCTCTGTGAAGACCAGGCGTGGAGGCTAAGAGCAAATGTGTCAAGATCATTATGACTGATCTCTGAGGCTTTGGGGCTAGAGACACTGACCAAAAGGAATTCAGCAGCTGCTGTCTCAAAGTGGCATTCAGTCAACATTGGCCTCAGCTGGCTCTGCCAACACTCCATTAAATGGGGGATGACTCTCCAGGGATGAAGTTGAAACTCTGCACCTAAAACCTCAACAAGTTGCAGAATGAATCTTGCCCATCACCAGAGGTAGGTAGGATATAATAGGATTCATTCTTCATCTATTTGATAAGGATCTATGGAGGGTCCTGTATATCAGGCATTAGGGATACCACAGTCGGCAAATTCAGATATGGGTTTCTGCTCTTGTGAAAAAGCAGACAAAAATTTGTTTTAAAACGCAAATAATTGTAGAATGGCAGCTTTGACAAGTTAAGATGCTATGGGCCTGGACATCCAACTGCAGAAGCCTGTAATGAAGGGGTTTACCAAGTGAGACAGATGGAGAGAGATTTTTGGGGGAAGTTAGTCAAGGTGACACCTGAAGGATAAGAAGGAGTTTGTTGGAAAAGCAAAAGGATAGGATACATCTGGGCAGAGGAAGCAATAGGTGCAAAAGTCCTATTTCGGAGGGAGCACGGAACTAGCTATGTGGCCAGAGTGCAGAAAGTGGTGAAGAACAGAGCCCAGAGGCTCCAAAAAGGCAGGCAGAGGCCAGACTGCTATTTGGGTCATTATTCCAAGAACAATAGGGAGAAGCCATTGAAGGATTTCCAGGGTGACCCGATTAGATCTTCACTTTGCAAAGATCACTTTGGCTGTTTTGTGAAGAACTGATGGAAACTGCTTTGAAGTAAAAGCAGGAAGAAGAGGAAGGCATGGGGGTGGGAGTGGGATGGGGGACTTCAATGGTCCAGGTGAGAGATGAAGAATGATGCTGCTGAAGATGAAGAGATGTGGACATAATCTAGAAATATTTTGAAGGAAAAATCAACAGGCTTTGATGCTGAATTGAATGTGGATGGGGGTGTAATGAGGAAAATGAGGGGACAGAATGACTCCAGACTTCTTGATTGCACTGATTTTCTGGAAGTGATGGTCTCCTGTAAAGGGCTGGATGAAAACCTTGTTTGGCTTTGAAAACCATCCCATCTCTGTTATTCAACTCTTCTGCTGTAAACAAGAGCAGCCACAGACAACTTGTGTAAATAAATGTTTATGACTGTATCCCAATAAAACTCTCTTTACAAAATAAATGGCCAACAGGATTAGCCCTTTGGGCTATAATTTGCTGACCCCTGCCCAAGAGAACCTGGAGGAATCTGGAAACTGGGCTGCCCTGGATTCCTCAGCCCCAGTAAGCAGGCATGTTCCCCTGAAATAGGGGTTATTGCCAGGCCTGGCAAACTTGAGCTGCCCAGGGAATGAAGTGCAGCCCTGAAGATTCTGGGAGACCCAGGTCCCCACAGAAGACCTTGGTCATAGAGAGACTCCTGGGGCTGCAACTAGGATGATAAAATAGACCCCCAGCTTCCCTGGGCCTCTTCAGGACCCCCAACACTTTCCAGAAAGGACAAGTCTTTCCTAAGCATAATCATTTGTATTTGTAACGATTTTTTTTTAATACTGAAAGAGCACACAAGAAACTAATAAGTGCTTCACTGTAGGCCTGGGAGTGGGCATGAAACTTCCACATATATGCATTTTTATATCATTTTGGTTTTTAAACCACAGGACTATATTACTCAAGTATTATCTACTCAAAAAATTAGTAAATAACTTTATTATGTGAAACACACTCTATATAGGCAAAAAGGGATCTAGTTATCTACCATTTGTTTTATTTAACCATTGAAAAAAATTCTTTACTCTTTCCTAAAATCACAAACTAAAATCAGGCGTGGGAGTGAAGTAAACACAGCTGAGTTGGGCACAGCTGCATCGCGCAAAAGACTGCAGACTGGCTGGTGGACAGTTAGCAAAAGCTCTCTTTTCTGGCCTGATTCTTGTGTCTCAGGTCTGCTCTCTGTTACTAGAATTTTGCTTCCAGCTTCTCTTCTTGTGTTTTAAACAATTCCCAGTCATCAGGTGACAATATCCATTTTAACTCTAGGGAACTTCCAATCCACCTTTGGCGATATCTGGTGGGAGTGTCCATTAAGAGGTTCCACCTCCAGCTGTTGATCATCTGACCCAAGCTAGACCAATCAGATCGTTCTTCCCTGTAATGTGCCTGAAGGACATCCTGCAGAGAAGGAAACATAATAAAAGTGCCTTGAAGAGTTTTCTGTTAGTTCCTGTAGCCTAGATCTTTTGGGCAGCACTTTCAAATTTATGATTGTTTGACCTTTGTTTCAGTGCTAACGAATTATTTTCTGAATTGTCCAGAATCCACTTCTGTCTCTTGATAAAGTGATCCTGCTTTTAAAATCTCCA